>CAVNZG010001111.1:0-17925 GCA_963693315.1 Diogma glabrata
ATTCTTAAAATACAATTTTTTTAAAAATCCAAAAGCTTTAATGAAATCAAAAATACAAACCTTTTCAACATTCCGAAACTATTCCGAAAACTCTTATAAAACCAAAACTTGAAACTTTTTTTCAAAATTCTAAAAATATTGCAAAAGCTTTAACAAAATAAAATATACAAACATTTTTCAAAATTCCAAAAATTATATCAAGAACAAAATTATAAACTTTTTCAAAATTCCAAAAATATTTCGAAAATTCTTACAAAATCAAAAATTGAAATTTTTGTTCAAAATTCTAAAAATATTTAGTAAATTTAAAATTCAAATTCTATTATTTTTTCAAAATTCTAAAGATATTGCAAAAATTTTACGAAAATTAAAAATACAAACATTGCTCAAAATTATAATAAAAACAAATGTTTAAACTTTTTTCAAGATTCTTAAAATACTCCGAAAATTCTTGCAAAATCAAAAATTGAAACTTTTGTTCAAAATTTTAAAAATATTTAAAAAATTTTAAATTCAAAATTCTATTATTTTTTCACAATTCTAAAAATATTGCAAAAATTTTAACAAAACAAAAAATGCAAACATTTTTCAAAATTCCAAAAATGCTTCAAAAATTATTATAAATTCAAAAATTTTCAAGTCCAATTTCATGTCATACAAATAATCAATTTTATTTTTTCCCAAAAATTGGGTAAAAACTACATGAAAATCATTCTTTTGATTCACTTGACAATAATTTTTGACAAGCTTATAATGCAATAATCTAGTATATGGTCTCACATATCAATTCTCACCATCAAGATTTCTCCACATTCATTGTTACTACTCATTATTTTTTTATTTTTACTTCATCACAATTTTAAATTGTGTGAAGTAATGCAATTTATCGAGAAAAAAAATCTTAGATACCCCAAATTTGTTTTTTTCTTATGTTTTGGGCCATCCTATATCTAAATAGCCAATAAAAATTTTGATGTACGTCTGTGTGTGGGTGGGTGTGTGGGTGACCTTTCTGCATAGGATCTTGATGAAACTTTGGCAAATGAAACAGGTTCACTTGAAAATGATAATTCATTTCAAATTTGGACAAAATGGCGGGGGGTCTCATACACCCGTTTTTTTTTAAAGCTCAATAGCATCTGTAGGGGGAAGTGGGGATGGTATAAACAGTTTGTACTTAAAGCCCAATAACTTTAAAACCATAAAACATTTTTACTTAAAAACTGTTTCATTGTCAAATTTCATATCTTTACTACATAAAACTATTTTTTGTAATTACGTAACTAAACATTAAGTATAAAATTTTGAATTTAAAAAATTTATGTTTCTCGTTTAAAGTATCCCCACTGGTGGGGCACTTATAAACAATGAGCATTTTTGTATGGGGCACATATAAACACCCAAAAAAACCACAATAAAATTCATAAAGTACCTTTTTTAAAATTTTTTATTATTTATTGTGCTTCAAACAATATATATAAGCATTGAACATATATATTTCTTTAAAAGAAAACAATATTTTTCGATTGTTGTAAAACCTCAATAAATTCAGGTAGAAAATTATAAAGAAAAAAGCAAAAATTCAATCTCATCGTATGTTTAGGTTTTGCAAATCAATATCAAAAGTTAAACGGGAAACCACACGTATACCATATAACCATACCATACGGCACATATAAACGCGTTTATACTATCCCAATTTTTTTTGTTTATATGTGCCGCACGTGGCGATTTTTGGGTTATGTTTTGAAAAAATATTCGAAGATCTAAAATTTGGCTAAAACAAAGAAATATTATGTTTCTTGAATATTTCAGCTATCAAAACATGTTAAAATATTTTTAAAGATATGATGGTAAAAAAAGTTATTCGAGTTTTACAAAAAAAAAAATATTTACTTTTGGGTTGCCAAAACATCTATTCACCAATAACTTTTGAACAAGACTGACTTCAGTTGTCAAATTCTCCTGGTGTGTGTAGTCGATCGAAGCGACACCTGTGATATTTTTGTCGAATTTTTTGATTGATGTCTTGTGAGGGAAATTAAAACTGTTTACAGTTGCCCCATGTTTATACTATCCCCACTTCCCCCTACCTGATAATCGAATTGGATGAAACTTTGTATATAAGCATTTAATACGGTTCACAACAGTTCTGCATCCCAACTCCCGGTTGTTGCTTCCGGAAAATTTTTTTTTGTAAATTTCTGAAGTTTTTCAGTGTCTTTATGCACACCACAGCCTACAATAATGAAATGATTAGGATGAAACTTATGAAAAAGGTTCCAATCAGTGTGAAAAGATAGTTATCATCTTTTGGGACACATTGATCAAGGTGGCGACAAGGTGACAACACAACTGCTGACATTTCACACTTTGATTTTAAAGTTTGTTGGTAGCATACAGACTTCATTCATTAATCAATTTTAATGACACTTTGGAAAAAGATGAAGAATTAAATGACAAAGAACTGATTAGTTTTTGGACAATATTGGGATAAGTGGTGGGGGGCCTTCCGAACATCTGTTTAATGTTTGAATGTTTGTTGGGAGCAAACAACATTCGTTCGTTAATGAATTTTGATGACACTTTGGAAAAAGATGCAAATATGTATGGCAACGAACTGATTAGTTTTTGATCGATAGAGAGCAAAGTGGTAGGGATCCGCCGAGCTCCTGGTTTTAGGAAGCCTAATAACATCTGTATCTGATAATCGAATTGGATGATACTTGGTACATAAACATTTAGAATGGTTCACAATAGTTCTGCATCCCAACTTCCGGTTTGTCACTTCCTGTAAAAAATGTTTTATTTACTTTTTCTCGTACAACAGAATATACATATGTTTGTTGGGATACTACTGCTCTCTTTAATATTTTCATAATTAGAACTACAACAAATCTACAACATTGGTTAGCTTGTTGTTAAAGTATTTGATGGATATTAGTTCATTATATGTCCAGAACACTATTTTTCCAGAGCTGTGGTGAAGTCAGTCTATGTATCAGCGTCGCAATAAATTTTTGACACACTTTCGGTGCAAATGTCGAACGCATCGTTCTTTCTGCTCTTTCTGCTGTTTCTAGAAACAAAAATTTTTAAAGTCCTTCTGAAGGTTTTCTAGATTTCGTTGGTTGTGACGACAGACAGACGACCGACAGGCAGACAGACATACATTTTTTTTGCTTTTCTAGAATCGTTATGACCTAAATAAAACGTCGAGAAATGCCTAAAAAGAGGGAGTAAAAATTCTCCTTTGGCTCAAAAATGTAATACTTAGGTCTTTCAGACCAAAGTAATCGTTTCGAGTACACATATTTCATTTATATTTAAGGTCAAACTAATAACATTTCCTCACCTTAAGCATTTTAAATGTTATCCAGTAACATATCCCCATTTGTATTTTATTTTAGATAAATATTTAAATCGCCAAAGGCTTGTCAGTCCAGTTTTTCAATCTATATTGGTGCATAGACGCCATTGACTATGTTTTTTGTTGAATCATTATTTTTCCCTTTTAATTTAAGTCACACTAATCTTACTTAGCGTATAATTTTCTTAATCAACAAATTGCAACTAGAAATTAGACGATATAAATTTTAACAACAAAAAGAATTACTAAATTATCCCAATTGGATTTAGTTACGCAAAAACAATAAGCTTGTGAGGCTTTCCTTGACATTCACCAACTGACTTGTCACACACATTCGTACAAGTATAATTTCAAAAAAACCATATCAAAATCGAGACAACAATAGAAGAGAAAAAAGGACTATTTATACCAGGGTTGAGAAATATAAAGAAAGAAAGACGATAAGTTATATCAATTACGTTGATTCGTGCAAAATAAAAACAAAATTTTCCGACAGATGAACTAGTTCAGAGACAACAACTCTGTAACAATGAAGTTTTTAAACCTAAGAGAACTGAAGGTAGAATTTTTGAAATTTTTGAAAAACACATAATTGCTGACTTAATTGTGTGATGCCATCTTTCTACCATACGGTTGGATTTTGGATTAAACGCTGTTGTTCTGAATCTGTTAAAACCTAATAAATTAGGCAGTTCAGTGAAGAGTTGGGACTTAAATTGGACCTCCTTGATCAGTAACAATTGATTCTAGAACAGCAAATCTCGAAATCCAAAGGTTGTATAAAGCGAATGCGACCATTCTAGCAGTGATGTCTGGAGCTGGTATCGCTTCGTGCCACCGCGTAAAATGGTCAGTTAGCATTAGACAATATCGTCTTTTTCCGATATTAGAAGAAGATCAACGATGTATAGGTGCATTTACGAGAAATATTTGATACCTGAATACGCAACGAGATGTTCTCGATCATAAGCGCTTTATTTAATTTGGGCTTCGTTAAGAAGAACCAAGAAGAAATTTAGCGAGTGCCAGGTTTCTTCAACAAATTGCCGCACTACGGCTTCTATCGCTGTATCCAAGTAATTTGAATTTTGCTATTCTTTTTATATCACTTTAAGAAGTTGTTGAGCTAAATTCGGTCAGCTGCAGCAGCTAGTAAAAAACATCAACAGAAGTTAATTATGCATAAGAATCGTTTGAGCTGTTTAACATTTGTAGCAAGTTCAAAGTTGTATATGATACCAAATCGCATAGAAATTTAATCTCAGATTTTGAAAATTCGCATTTATCTGGATTATTGATTAGACAGTTTTCAGAGAATCTCATAATAATCATTTGAGTGTGAGTTAAATGCTCCTTTATATTTTTCGATGCAAATAAAATCTCATATTTCTGTGAAGATTAATGTTTAGTTGCATAATCAGAAATGGGAGTGCCATTTGCCGCATACAATTTGAAAACAGTAGTAGCTGGCTTTGCCTTGAAGATTGATTTTGGGACGACCAAAAAATCTGCTCCTACCTATACCAAGCAACCTTAAAAAGCAACGGTGCCAATTTGTTGTACAATCGTGAATCAACTGCACCTAATTCATGCTAATGAATTCATTTCCGACTTAATATTCGAACTTAAAAATTGAAGTTCCAACATCTTGAATCAAATATTTATGGGATTTGTTCAAACAAATCTTGCAGAGTCTTAAATTTGATGATATTAGTATTGCTCACTATAGCTTTTTCTGGTTCAGATGTTAAAGGTTGTGAATGGTGGCATCTGCCTCGGTATCATGTGTTATCGCTAACGTTAACTGCTGCAAGTTGGCTTGAGTAATTTATTTATTAATTTTTAAATAAATGGAGAAGCTGAAATCTCAAGCTCTAAGATTTTTGAAGTGAAAACTTCTTTTGGCGCACCACACACAGATTTTTCCGTAGGTAGTAGGTTAGGCTGATCCGTCACGCTCTGAGGTGAAAGACTCGAAACAATAATAAATAATAATCTATCTATCATTTCTTAACGTTTCAAATTGCGTTGTGGATATCGTGCTCGACTGATGTGCTGTAGGTAGTGAGTTAAATTCCTGGTGAAGTACATATTTTTTTATTGTTTTTTTATTAATTTTTATTAAATGCCATTAAAATTATTTTTTTTTATTTATGAATTCATAAAAATAATAATAATAATCCTTTATTGACTTTAAATTTTATAATACAGTTGTATACATTTAATAGTTTACTGAGATCAGCTTTTAATAGTAAGCTTTACAACAGATGAAATTAATTAGTATGAGTATTGCGAAAAATAAGTGAAAAAGAATGTTTATATTTTCAAATGCAGTTCAGTCTGCTTAGTAACTAATAAAAAACTTATATTTACCTAACCTACTTAAATCTAAACTTAAAAGCTACGTTGCAAAAATTAAGCGGTGGTAAAGCTAATGGCGTTTATCAATTCATTTTCAATATGATTTAATTTATTTATGTATCTATCATTAGCTTCTCTAGCAACTACATTGACAAGCTTTATATTTAATTCGTTGTGCAGTCTTAAAGTGCTATAACGTCTAGGGCGTTTATATATAGTTTTTAGAAATTTGTTTTGAATAATTTGAAATTTCTTTTTATGACACAAAGCAATATCCCACCAAATTGGCGCACCATAAAGTATGATATTAAGAATCACACACTTGTAAATTAGTGTTTTATTGTGACTATTCAGTTTACTATTTCTGTTGAGTAGAGGATATAGACTTTTGAACAGTGCACTACATTTTTGTTGTATTTGAGTGACGTGTGTCTTAAATGTTAATGATTTATCCAAATAAATTCCTAAATATTTAGTTGAAGGTTTCCATTCCAAAGAAGAGTTTTGAATCAGAAAGGGTTGTTGTGGAAGTTAACGGGATGCTCTGCACCTAGTAAAATAAATAGCTTCACATTTTGATATGTTAATACTAAGTATCCAGTTTTTAAAAAATTCGAGAATTTTAGTGAGGTACAATTGAAGCTTATTGATAATAGATACCGCCAGCTCATCTGACACAAATATTGCAGTGTCATCAGCAAATAATGATAATTTACATTCACTATCTCTTGGAATATCATTGATGAATAAACAAAAAAGCAAAGGACTCAATACGGCACCTTGAGGAACCCCAGCTGGAATGCTAAGTATAGAGGACATGGAATCAAAAATCTGGACAAAAAATGTTCTATCAGTTAAGAACGATTTTATGATTTTAATTTAAAATATTGGAAATCCATATAGAAATAATTTATAGCAGACTGCGTCTTGCCAAACTTTATCAAAGGCTCATTCAAGGTCTAATAATATCATTCCAGTAGATTTTAGCGAAGATCTATTAGATTTAATATGATTGACTACACGATGGATTTGATGAACTGTAGAGTGCCCAGATCTGAAACCAAATTGCTCGTTTATAATTATTTGATTGTCAGTTATGAACTCTTCCATTCTTCTTTTGATAATCTGCTCAAAGAGTTTTCCCAATGTACAAAGAAGACTAATAGGTCTGTAGCTTGTAGCAAGAGTGGGGTCTTTGCCAGGCTTTAAAACAGGAGTAATTTTAGCTTTTTTCCATTGAATTGGGAAATAACCTAGCTTCAAGCAGCACTCAAACATTATCTTAAGAAAATGGATTCCACTTTCAGGAAGATTTTTAAGTAAAATAAATGGAATATTATCTACACCTGGAGCTTTGAGCCTTGGAAGGAATTTCAAAATATCAGAAATTTCAGAAGGGTGAATTTCAGAAATTGGAGCATTGTTATCCAAATTATTGAAATTAGTGCAAAAGTCATTCACTTGTTCTTCAATTACAATATTGGAGTTTGGAATTTGATGAGCGTCAAGGAAGACATCAGCCAATACTTGTGCTTTTTCTGTATTTAAGAAAATTCGATTTCCAGTGTTGGGAGTAACTAATGGTGGAATGGACTTGCGATGGTTTTTAAAATGTTTGGTTGTTTTCCAGAAGTTTCTTGAACCATTATCCAAGCATTCAAGCTTCGTTTGCCATTTTTGATTATAAAGAATATTTATATGATATTTAATAATTCTATTTAGCAAGTTTATTGAGGTTTTAATGTGAGCAAGGCGACTTCTAAGGTAAGATCTTCTAAGCGAATTTCGGTGTCTGATAAAACTTAACACTTGATCAGATAATAACAATTTATCAGTTGGAAGAACAGGCACAAGCGGTACGGATAGATCACGAGCTGAAGAATTGGATGCTGTCAAAAAATCAACTGCAACGTTGACATCTGAAATAGTATGAATTGAACTTAAATTGAAATTTTCAATTTCAGATGAAATATGATTCTGATAAATGCTCCAATTAGCATTTTTATAGTTAAAGTATTTACGATGGCAATGATCTACTTGATTATTAAATACTATTGAACAGAGGACTGGCAGATGATCGGAGCAGAGTGCTTGAATGGTGTTAACTTCGGATATCAACTGAGGGTTGTTTGTTAAAAATATGTCAATAATACTAGGGACTCCAGCAGGACTATAGTGGGTAGGATCTTGGGAAGCGATAACAACACAATCAGAGTTAATAGAATAATCATATAAAGTTCGACCACCGCGGTTAGTTCTAGGACAAAACCAGTTAGGATGCTTACAATTTAAATCACCACCAATTAGGTAAGGAATATTACCACTACAAATTTTTATAAAATCATTTCTGAGATGCTCAGAATTCGAATATGAACAATATACAGAAAATATTTTAAGTTGATTATTATCACTACTTATTATATTAATACCCAGGGATTCTATACAATTTAATTTAAGGTCAGGAAGAAGCGAATGTTTAATGCAATCTTTTATAAGAATACCAACACCACCCCTGCGAATATTTTCTCTATCATTACGATAAAATCGAAAATTAGGAATCGAAAATGAAATAGAAGGCTTTAAATGCGTTTCACTAATAAGTAATATATCAATATTAAAATTATCTAAAAACTGAATTACCTCAAATTTTTTATTTTTTATACCGTACGCGTTCCACACACAAATTTTTAAAGAATTATGGATAACAGACATATTTAATAGCAATATTAGCCATAAAATCAAATTGTTCTTCTTTGGAATGACAACCCCGAAGTCCTGAAACAAGTTCTTTGAGAATTTGTAATAACTCATGTGGTGCAAACAAATCATTTGTGCTATCTGAATTAATATTAATTGAATTTTCATGATTGATTGCATTTGTTTGAACCACTGTACTGAACTGCATTTTTTTGTTAACAAAATTATTATTATTATTATTATTATTAAAATTTTTATTGTTGTTTTGATGAGGTATTGAAGGAATAATAGGAAAATCCTGTTGTTGAAATGAAAACGTTGGTTGATTTGAAGGTCGACTCAACTTATTTTTTAGATTCAGATGATTTTTTATTTGAATGTATTTTTCTCTTTCTGGACAAATTATAGAGTTAGATGTATGATTTCCACTACAATTACAGCAAACATGTTTAGTAATATCGTTTTGTAAAGGACACTCCATATCATCAATATGTTCATCTCCACCACAGAAATTACATTTTGGCTTCATGTAGCATGCGTTCGCTCCATGACCATACATTTTACACTTATAACATTGGAGAGGACCTTTGCTGGTGGATCGACAAATTTCCCATCTGCACACTGTGTTATTAACAAATCTAATATTTTTTAATTGGTTCAGAGACATTGATCCCTTTTTGAAAGCAACAAAATAAAGGGCATCTTCACTGTTTCGACGATATTTTTTAGGAATAGTTTTCCAAACATTAACTGGACTCAGGCCACTATTCTCGAGGCTTTTCTTAACTTCATTTGTATCCATATCATGGAGCCCACATAGTACAAATTTAACAAAACGATTTTCCTCAAGCGTATATGAGAACATACCATTGTTATGTTCTTTTAATTTAGTAAAAATTTTGTTATAGTCTGATAGGCTATATGTAAGTATTTTTATGCCAATTGACATTATTTGTATATTATATTTTGAAATATTTAGTTCCTTCATAGTTTTATGAATCTCCGTTGAGGAAGATTTTGTAATTATTGGAGGAATTTTTTCTACAGGTTTTCTAGAACTTTCACCATACGGAGAACTAGTTTGCGATGTTTTTGCATATTTTGATAAATTAACGTTAGGCGGTAATCCTGCATACCTGTTTACTGTTGGGATGTCACTCATTTTAATGCCTTGACTCATCTGTTTAATGCTGCTGAGCGAGCTCCTAGGGAGGCTACGCATCTGGCGACTTATAGTTCTTTTATTTGTGAGCATCCACACACAATAATCACAAAACAATCAATTTATATTTCAATGTTTAACTTTAATTTGATTTGAATTTATAACTAACAACAAATCCAAACAAAAAATAAAACACAGTTAGAAATTTTAATATTGAAAAAATTTGATTATAACTTGATAATTTGATGTTTACTTCGCAAACACCGAATATCGAAATCATAAAAATAATAAAAATTTCTTAATACGAATTTTAAAAAATTGATCTATATCGCAGTTTTTTTTTAAAGTTATATAGCTACTGTCTTTTGCAATTTGCATTCGAGTCATCATGCTAAATAAATATTGAATATATATAAAATTGAAAGAATGTCTGTTTGTCCTTTATGCATTAATACATTAATCATCATGAAAATTTGGGAAGTTGTTGTGTACATTTAATTTGCTTTTTAGTTAACTATCATTATTAACGGTTGATCAATGTTTTTTATTGAACATTATTTTTATGAAATTAAAAATAACGTAAGAAAGATAGTATAACCTGAAACAATTACATTTGTATATCAAAATTATATGTATTGGAATTTTATCATCTTCACTAAATATGTTGTCGGATTGCAATTGTATGTAATACATGTTTCTAAAATTAAGTGAAGACTTAATACTTGTAACTTGATACTTGATAAAATCGACTATATTGATTTAAAGCTCACAATTACGAAACGGAAATCGCATAGATTCTATACAAAGAAGCATAGCTTATGTTTGAATTTAAACATGGATGGCAATCATGATAAATAAAATTATTAAAAATGGTGGCACTTAGCCGATAGTGATTTGCAAACGGCAACAATGCGCATTAATATCAATGAATTTTCTTAGCTTTCCGCAAGAAGATTTGTAAAATTTAAACTTGTTGATCTATGGGTGTGACAACCACGCGTACTTTGGTCCCTGATATTGGCATATGAGTGCTATTTTGACAATTATTTGATTTACATTGTGAGGTTAGTGTGTGTAGTTAGTGGTTTATCGTTCTGACTTGTTTCTCATTTATTCTACTAGTACGATCCAAATACTACTAATACGATATTAATTGATTGCGATTGTCAATGAAGTTTTCACTTCTGCCGTGCGGTCTTAAGCACACTCTCTTTTTTTTTGAATTTTTAAGATTTTTTTGGACTTTTGAATTCTGATTATATATTTCATATATAGATTATATAATAATGAATCTGTATGCATTATATAATAAAATTAAAATATTGAATTAAAATGAATTAAAATATTGATATTAAAATTAAAAACGAATATTTTTCTGCTTTATCTTAATTACGGGCATGTTATGTCTTTAAGACAACCTAAAAGTTATGTGAGATAGATATTTGTTCATCAGAATATGAATTTCATAAAAATACATACGTGGAGAAGTAGTCATCTATTAAATGCCAACGAACATCATTTTCTTCTAGGATTCCAAGTTCCTTTCCTTTCTTAATTTTCACTAATATATGCCATATTATCGGGAATGTTATCTAACATTGGTGGTTCTTCTTCACCAGCATCCCTAGCCAAATTATGCAATACGGCTGTTGCAACTATGACAACTTGAATTGTTTCTATTTTTAATCTCATTCCGAGACTAAAAACAGGAAAACGACGTTTCCAGACTCCGAAAGACCGTTGTATAAAGTTACGTGTTTTTATTTGGGATTGATTGTAGCGTTTTTTGCCATGAAAAACCAGATGTATTAATGGAGTAAGGAGATTATTACGTACCACATAACCTCCATCTGCCAGTAATACCCCATTATGGTACTGACGATTCTCAAACCTCGCATGGAGATTTCTATGTGCAAAAATCGTGGCATCGTGAGAAGATCCAGGCCATCTTGCAACGACATTGGTTGCTTTCAAGTTGCTGTCACAAACAACTTGCACGTTAAGAGAAAAATAGCCTTTCCTGTTTCGATACAGTTCTGCAATGTCCCCTCCTGCAAAATTTTATCTGTATCTGTTTTTATGACGTAAATGTAATTGAACATGAATTTGGACATGGACATTTTGGAATTTGTTATAGTTTTCTGAAATATTTTTGGAATTTTGAAAAAACTTTGTATTTTTGATTTTGTAATAATTTTTGCAATATTTTTAGAATTTTGGAAAAAGTTTTGATTTAATGTTTTTGTTATAACTTTTCCAATATTTTTATAATTTTGAAAAAAAAATAGAATTCTTTTACATATAATTTTAAAATTTTGATAAAAGTTTCAATTCTTGATTTTGTAAGAATTTTTGGAATATTTTTAGAATTTTGAAAAATTTTAAATTTTTGATTTTATCATAATTTAGAAAAAGTTTCAATATTTGATATTGTTAGAATTTTCGCCATATTTTTAGAATTATGGAAAATGTTTAAATTTTTGAATTTTCAAGAATTTTTGGAATATTATTAAAATTTAGAAAAAGTTTAAATTTTTGATTTTATTCTAATTTTTGGAATGTTTTTAGAATTATGAAAAAAAAAATAGAATTTTTGAGTTTTATATATCTGTAGGTGGGAGGTAAACTACACAAAGTCATTTTTAAAATTTTACTGGAAAGCCAAAAAACTGTTTGAAAATGGACTATGGACTATGGATTGGTGTTTAAAACTGTTCTATCTCGAAAACTACACTAGTTAGGACTTAGTGCTATTAACCTCTCGGTAGAGAACAAAATCCTGATTCTAACAGTATAAAAAAACGTATTTTGAAAAAATTGGACTTGGTGTAGTTTACCTCCCACCTACAGATATATATTTAGAATTTTGAAAAAAGTTTCCATTTTTGATTTTGTAAGAACTTTTGGAATATTTTTAGAATTTTGAAAAAATTTTAAATTTTTGATTATATTATAATTTTTATAACTTTGGAAAAATTTTCTATTTTTTATTTTGTTATATTTTATGCAATATTTTTAAAAAAGTTTTAATCTTTGATTTTGTAATAATTTTTGAAATATTTTTAGAATTTTGTTTGAAAAAAGTTTGAATTTTTGATTTTATTTAATTTTTACATTGTTTTTGGAATTTTGAAAGAAATATAAATTTGTGATTTTGAAATATTTTCACGAAACGCTAAATGGAGAGGTTTTGAGTAGTTTGCTGATTGTATAATCTTTTCACTAAATTTTGTTAATATATGATCTGTTATAATTTTCCAACAACGTATTGATGTTTCGTGTAAGTTTTGTAATACATATCTAAATAGAGATAAAAAATACATGTACTTTAACAAAAAGTTAAAAGTTTGATATACATCGCTGTAAAAAACCATGTCCTCATAAAAGATTTTTCCGAAAACTATATCAAAATCCTTAACCCAGACCGAAGTCTTGATATCTCAGAGCTGTGATATTTCAGCCCCTCCATATTTTTTTTGACAAACTTATAATGCCATAATTCTCAATAATAATAATAAAAATTCATGCCAAATAAATAATTTATTTTAGTTTTTCCAAAAAATTGGGTAAAAAAATAAATTAAAATCATTCCTTTGACACACTTGACAACATTTTTTTGACAAACTTATAATGCCATAATTCTCAATAATAATTATAAAATTTCATATAATTTTATTTTTTTCCAAAAAACTTGGTAAAAAATAAATAAAAATCTTTCTTTTGACACACTTGGCAACATTTTTTAACAAACTTATAATGCAACAATCTAGATTTTGGTCTCACGTACCAATCCCGACCATAAAGATTTCTCCAAATTCATTGTTCCTACTCGTAATCACTTAAAATAAACGTTTTTTAATCAAAAAATAGGCAAATTTCCTTGTTTTGACAAACTTGACGATTTTTTGACACACTTCCGGTACAGTTATCGATCACATCGTCCGTTTAGCTCTTTCTATTGAGTTAACCTATTTTTAGAAAACAATTTTTTGAAATCCTTCCGGCGGTTTTCTAGATTTCGTAGGTTGTGACGGCCGGACAGACAGACCAACATTTTTGATTTTGATTTTTTAGAATCAGAAGTGGGACCTTCAAGGTCAAGAAATGTCAAAAAAAGTGGGGGTAAGAATTTAACTTTTAGCTCATGAATGTAATACTTAAGTCTTTCAGACCGAAGTAATATACAAACTGTTAATCAAGATGACATCATCAGCCTCTAACTACTGTTGAAGACAATTTTCTGTAAATATAAATAAATAGATTAATAAATAGTAATAATAATTATATCATAATATAGTTACCTATACTAAATTTATTTAATTGATAGCGTTAAAATTTAGAATTTTGTTATCCAATTTTATGTTGAGGTTTTTGGCTGAAACAAGAATAAAACAAAACAAAGAAACGATCTTATACGAGTAAACATCCAATAAATACTCATCTGAATTTTGTTATTTGTAGCGCTCAGTTGTTTCAGCTTAAAACAATTCAGCAACATTTTTAATACTTTTTTTGATTACTCACAACACAACTATCACTAATTTAAATCTACAAAACTTATTAATTAAATTAATTAAAAACCAATTAACTTTATATAAAATCAAAACACAATAATTCACAAAAAAATAATTATTATTTTTGTTGATCTGGTTTTCTTTGTTTGATATTTTAAAATTTAAATTACAAAGAATCTCACACATAGAAATTAAGATTTAAATATTTAAATAAAATGTAAATAAAATTGTCTTAAGATCGTAAAATTCCTATTTGTGCCAGATGACAGACAATTTTTATTTTTTGTGGGAAAACTAATCAATATGTCACAAAAATTTTCTGTCATCGATCACTTCTTATTCAACGATCGAACTACAAAAAACATTTGAGATTTTTGAGCTAAAATAAACAAAAATAAAATTTGTGATTTGGACTTGGTGATTTTAATTTGGAATAATAATAATAATATTTTCCACTGGAATTCGAATCACTTATTGGGATTGAAGATAGGATTGTTCACAAGCTGATCACCTCCACAAACAAAAATTACAAACTTTTTCAAAATCCCAAAAATATTTCAAAAACTATAACAAATTAAAAAATTTCCATGACCAATTTCATTTTCAATTACATTTACGTCACAAAAACCGCAAAATTTTTCCAAAAAATTGGCTAAAAAAATAAATGAAATCATTTTTTGACACACTTGACATTATATTTTTGTCAAACTAATAATACCATAATTCTTTATAATAATATTAAAATTTCATGTCATACAAATTATTAATTTTATTTTTTTCCAGAAAATGGGTAAAAAAGTAAATAAAATCTTTCTTTTGACACACTTAACAACATTTTTTGACAAACTTATAATGCCTAGTTTTTGGTCTCACATACCAATCCTGACCATCAAGATTTCTCCGCATTCTTTGTTCCTCCTCATCATCACTTAAAATGAACGTTTTTAAGCAAAAAATATGCATATATCCTTGTTTTGACATGCTTGATAATTTGTTTGACAGACTTTCGGTACAGTTATCGAATACATCGTCCTTTTGGCTCTTATTATTGAGTGTACCTACTTTTAGAAGCCAAAATTTTTAAAATCCCTTCGGCCGTTTTCTAGATTTCGTCGGTTGTGAAGGCCGGCAGACAGCCATACATTTTTTTTTGCTTTTTAGAATCAGTAGGTCCTAAAACGTCGAGATATGCAAAAAAAGTTGGGGTAAGAATTTCACTTTTAGCTTATGAATGTAATACTTAGGTCTTTCAGATTGATTTTCATATATTTTGTTTCTCAATTTTTTTGAGAAACATATTATAGAAAACATTACTTCGGTTTTCGACTAAAAATATAAAAAACATAAAAGTAATTATTTGGATGACATGAAACACAAAAAAATTTACATTGTTTTTGTTTAAAAAATTGTACTGAAGCTGGTATTCATTATTCGTAATTTTGAGTCACATTGCTTTCCCGCACGCATTGAATTTACATTATCAGAAGCTTTCGTAGTTGTTTTCGCCTTTTCAACCCTAATTTCTTATATTCAGATCGTAGTCGTTTATCGCAATAAGTTCTATTTAAAATTTTCATAAAGCAGTTGTGCAATATCATCAATTCGTAATCGCGCTATTTCCATACATAATTTCTTACAGTCGTTTCGTACGCAATATTTTTTTATAACTCTTTTCCATTTTTTTTTAATACAAGTAAGTTGAACAGACTCTTTAGTGGGTTTCAAACAGGCTACCAGATAATGCTACCATTCTGTTTACTATAAATAAATGCCGCGAGATGTCATCACTCTCTTAGTCGACTTTGTTTGTCATTTAGTTGATTGTAACTGTCAGTTTTTAGATTTCAATTTTGGTGTGTGATAAATCTAATTTTTTTCTGGGAAGATAGATTGCCAGGTCATCGTGGATTGTTGATGGTGGAATTTGCACATTTAGATGCACGAAAAGCTGTTCTGTTTTGGAGTTAATTGATTAAGAGGAAAACGAGACTTAGCGAGTGTACTTAGCGAGTGTCTTTGGGTGGAACGTGACCTTGGTTTAACCCAGTTATCCACAAACGGAATATTATACAGATATGACGCTACAGGTATTAGTTTTATTATAAACACCCATAGTAAGTTTCCTTAAGAATATGCTTAAATAACTATTCAACGTTCGCTAATAATTAAAGAAAAAAAAAACAAAATTAAAAATACAAAGAAACCCAGCATAATCAAAACGTATCCAAATAAAAAAAAATGATTAGGAAAATAAACAAAAGATTTATCTTGATGTTCTGTGTTCGTCCATATCAGTGAGTGTAAGTTTAAGATTAGTTTCATTAACCGTACTAAAATATATCACGGTTTTTGTTTGTGAAACATGTTTATTGTTTGTTTGAACATAAGTTAACTGTCAAAAAAAAAAATAATAGAAAGAATACTCCGTTTTCGAATCATTAGTCATAATGGCATTTTATTAAGCAATCGATTTAAAAATATATTAGTAAATTAATATAGATAGTGATGTTTACACTTAAGTCGCAATTAGACTATTGCAGAACTCTGCAATATTTCTGCAATAGTCGTGAAATGGTAGTGTGTAAAATATTCATGGCAGAAAAGTTTGGCAATGAACTCATTGCAAAACATTGCAATGAGTCATTGCAATGTTTTAAAATGAGTTCATTGCTAATTTTTTCTGCAATTAATATTTTACACACTACCATTGCAGAAATATTGCAGAGTTCTGCAATAGTCTAATTGCGGCTTTAGGCGTAGACAAATTTATTAAACTTTCATATGCTATATTTTTTTGTGAACAAAATTGTACTACCAAAATAATAGTGAAATTTAGCATAGGAGTTAGTAACTGTAGAGTAATGTATAGGGGGATCGTTTGGTAAAATAATTCTTATTGTGAATCAAATTTAATTTATTTAAATATAATAAATACTACGCTGTTTTTATGTTCTACGCCTATTAATTGGAACCATAATTCGTATCAAATAAAAAGAGTGGTCAGAAGTCGTTTGGGCAACGTTAGTAATTTGTTTTATGGTGGATTGGTGGTGGTTACACTGTGCGACCACCCAAAAATGAAATAACTGAGAGCTGTATTTAGGGGTCACTACTGTCACTCGAAGCCAGTTGACCTAGTCCAAGGAATCATTGCATGGAAATATCAATACAAGGAAAGTTTAATTCAACGACGACAGTCTACCTATTAATACTAACAAGCATATCCACTCGGGAGTGTTTACATGGGAGCTATTTAATATTGCATTACCCGCCGATGAATAGCTAAAGGCGATACTAAGAGGACGACGGAGATGGTTCGGACCGTACCATGGGGTGATTCATAGCTTAGTATATATATATATATATATATATATATATATATATATATATATATATATATATATATATATATATATATATATATATATATATATATATATATATATATATATATATATATATATATATATATATATATATATATATATATATATATATATATATATATATATATATATATATATATATATATATATATATATATATGTATATATATATATATATATATATATATATATATATATATATATATATATATATATATATATGAGGCATTCTTTGTGAACGAATGACCCCACCCTGTCCAAAATTGGTTTGATTTATTGAAGTTTTTAGTATGTCAAAAAAAAGGTCTGACCTTCTAGTTTTTAATGCCGAGTGGCTTTTGTATTGAATTCACATTTTAGGTGTAGTATGGCTGCCTAAAACAGGTGACCTACACTTTTTTTTTCACTAAAACGATTATAAAACTAGTTGCATGA
>CAVNZG010001112.1:0-96000 GCA_963693315.1 Diogma glabrata
CAACTGGCGTTCTGAGGTGTAGATTAACGCTTTTTTTAAACATCTGTGGGTTGAAGCCACCTGAGACTAAGTGTTCCGGCAAACTATTCCATTTGTACGCAGTTCGGACAAAGAAGTCTCTCTGCGATCTGCCAGTATGACAGCGCGGGATCTTTACCGTTTCACTGGTTGCGGCAGCCGATTGCCGAGTGGAACGGGGGTAAGAATAAGTTTGAGGCATGATGCCGCTGATTTCATCTGAGCACTGCTGATGACGATATTTGTAAAAAACAACGAGGTCAGCAACAGTGCGACGATGTTGTAGGGAATCAAGTTTTGATGTCAAAGTTCGATCACCTACAATTCGTATAGCTCGCTTTTGAACAGAGTCCAAGAGGGCCAAGATGGAAACAGAGGCATATATATATATATATATATATATATATATATATATATATATATATATATATATATATATATATATATATATATATAAATATATATATATATATATATATATATATATATATATATATATATATATATATATATATATATATATATATATATATATATATATATATATATATATATATATATATATACATATATATATATATATATATATATATATATATATATATATATATATATATATATATATATATATATATATATATATATATATATATATATATATATATATATTATATATATATATATATATATATATATATATATATATATATATATATATATATATATATATATATATATATATATATATATATATATATATATATATATATATATATATATATATATATATATATATATATATATATATTTCTCTCTCTCTGGCGTTTACATCCCATGAAGGGATTTTGCCGTCTGTGCCACCAGCTTTCAATCATCTCGTTCCATGACCAGTTGACCCCAGGTTCGACATTCTATATCACGAAGGTCTTGGATGATGTCATCACGCCGGCGTTCTCTAGGTCTTCCTCTTCGACGAACACCAGCTGGTTGTTGTTGGGACGCTTTTTTTATCATTCTTTCCAATGAAGCCCTTTTTACATGACCAAACCATCTAATCCAGTTGGATTTAATGAATCCGATTACATCGCAGCCTCCAAGAAGCTGTCTGATTTCATGATTCATTCGGATTCTATACTGATTTTCAGCAAATTTACATGGACCATAAATTGTTCGTATGACTTTCCTCTCGAATGTTGATAGAATTCTACAATCGGAGGAAGTCAGTGTCCAGCTTTCACTTCCAAATGTAAGCACAGGTCGGATTAATGCTTTGTAAAGTGTGAGTTTACACGACCGCGAAAGATGTTTTGATCGCAGAAGTTTTGAGTATGTGTAGAAAACTCTGTATGCGGCAGAGACTCGGGCTTTGATATCTGCATGCATGTCATTTGGCGATGTTATTACTGACACGAGGTATTTGAAGTTTTCCACGCGTTCCACTTCATAGTCGCCAGTATCCAGATTTCCGGGAGGTATGTTTTTAGATGTTGTTAACACTTTAGTTTCGCGGTGTTGATGCATAATCCAAGTCGTTTAGCATTTCTTTCAAGCTGAGAGAGACTATCCTTTATATCGCTTGTTCTACGTCCGAGAAGCACAATATCATCTGCGTAGCCAAGAACTTGATTAGATTTGTTATAAATGCAGTTTTGTGTCTCAATTCGGCTTTTTCTTATCGCGTACTCCAGCGCCAAATTAAATAGTACGGGCGCGAGTGCATCACCTTGTCGAACACCTGATGTTATATCGAAAGGATCAGAAACTGACCCTTCGATTACTATTCTACAATTTGATCCCGATGTTGTGAGTTTGCACAGAGAAACAAGTTTCTCTGGGATACCAAGGCATATGAGTGCGGACCAGAGGTTGTCGCGGATGATACTGTCATATGCTTGCCTGAAATCAACGTAGAGCTGGTGAATGCAGATGTTGTACTCCCAACATTTTTCCAGAATCATCCTTAATGTAAAACATTGATCTGTGGTTGAGCGGTTGGGACAAAAACCACACTGATAGTCACCGATGATAGATTCGGCGAACGGGATGAGTCGAGCAAGTACAACATTAGCTAGTATTTTATATGCAGTGTTCAACAGTGCGATGCCACGATAATTTTCACACTTTAGACGGTCACCTTTCTTATGTAGCGGAACAATGAGAGCTGTTTTCCATTCAGCAGGTAGTTCTTCTTGGTCCCAGATTGCAAGAATCAGATCGTATATACGTGAGACCAGAGCTGCTCCTCCATTTTTCAGAAGTTCTAAGGAAATTCCATCGAAACCTGGTGATTTGCCATTTTTCAGTTTTTTAATTGCAGCTTCCACTTCTTCTATTGCTGGGTAAGGGACAAAAATCTCCTCAGTTGATGGAGCAATTGCTCGAATAGGATGAACTTCGTTCGTCCTATTCAGTAGGTCTTGAAAGTGGGATCGCCATACTGCCAGCACATCACGTTCACTTGTTGTAAGTTCATTATTTTCATTTTTGATGGCTGTAGATCTTGGGTGGAAATCTTTTGTCAGATTCCGTGCATTGGCAAAGCACTCTTTTGAATTTCCGTTGGCCGCATGTTGGTTGATGTTTTCGATGCAGCTCTTCATGTGTTCGCGTTTCTTTTTACGTCGAAGTTTTGCTGAGGCTTTCCTGGCGCATAGATAATCAGCCAGGGAGCTTCGGGTGTTCCTTGTTAACCACTTTTCTCGCAGTTTTTGTTTATTTTCAACGGATATTATCGGAAAACAAGATTTGGATAGTCACTCTCTATACTGTAGTGGTCATCCTTCTCGAAGAGAATTTGGAACTGGCTTTCTTGTTGGTGCACGCATACAAGAAGCCGTGATGAAATTCATCCCGGTCAGTGAGAGGATCTGCTACCTACGTGTACGCGGTACATATAACAATATTTCTCTTATTGCCGTGCATGCACCAACTGAAGCTAAGACCGTCGACGAGAAGGATAATTTCTACATAGCACTGGAAGAGGTTATGAAACAAACACCAACACGCGACTTCATTATGGTTCTTGGTGACTTTGATGGACAGGTTGGAGGAGATATCTCTTATGGAAATGTGGTGGGTCCCAACAGCCTGCATTTGAATTCGAATGATAATGGTGAGAGAATGACTGAGTTTGCATTATCAAATAATTTGAGAATTGCCAGTACGTTCTTTCCGCATCGATCGATTCATAAGCAGACTTGGGTCTCACCGAATGGAAATACTCGAAATCAAATTGATCACGTTCTAGTAACAACACGTTTCTTTTCGAGCGTTCTGGATGTGCGATCCTTTAGAGGTGCATACATCGGAAGTGACCACTTCCTTGTATGTGCAACGATACGGATCCACTTCCCAAATCCAGGCATTCCAAAGTTCAATCAACGGAAACGTTTTAACATATCATTAAAGAATGCTGAAACAGAAGAGAGATATCAAATCCATATTGCCGAAACATTGGAAAAATCAGAAACCATCAATGAAGACGTCGATAAGTCATGGTATTTGCTCAAAGATGCTGTTTTAAGCGCTGCTGAGGGAATACTTGGACGACCAGAGAACCACTCCCAGAAGCCATGGATGGATCAAGCATGCCTTGATGCTATTCAATACAAAAGAGATTGCTATCTGAAGTGTCTACAAGGACGCAACACCAGGTCCACGAAGGAGAATTATAAACTGGCAAGACAAGCCGTTACAAAGCTACGTAGACGAATGAAGAGAGAATGGTGGAAGAGACAGTGTGAGGAGATTGAAAGCTTCAATAAGGAACATCAATCGCGTAACTTCTTTCAACAGGTTAAAACCTTAAAGAATGGCCCTCAAACTAGATCGACTGCTATTCAAAACGAAGATGGGGAGCTACAAGTAGACCTTAAAAATATTTTAGATACTTGGGCCGCTTATTTTGAGAATCTTCTCAACTTAAGTGACCAGCAACAAGTCGGGCGACGAGCAAAGCTTATACGAGTACATGTAGACGAACCAACCAAAGAGGAAGGGGCCGAGGTACCACCGATGCACTTTTCTCGATAAGAATGATTTTGGAAAAGTGCCGAGAGTTCAACATACCTGTGCACCAACTTTTCATTGATTTCAGGCAGGCTTACGACTCTCTCGAACGAGAGACTCTATGGTCTGCTCTGGTGTCGATGGGAATTCCTGGTAAACTGGTATCACTATGCAAAATGACAGTACAGAACTCTCACTCAATGCTGTGTACGAGTAGAGAACGAAATATCAAAGTTTTTTAAAGTCGACTCCGGTTTAAGACAAGGTGATGCTATCTCTCCTATACTTTTTAATTTAGCCTTGGAATATGTGTGCCGTCAAAAGAAACTACCGACTAATAACAATATCTTGTCAATAAACTCAGTACAGATGATTGCTTACGCTGATGATGTTGTCATCCTCGGCCGAAGTGAAGCTGTTATGAGTGAGACCTTCAAGTCGCTTGAGAGTGGTGCTAGAAAAATTGGTCTGCAAATTAACTACAATAAAACCAAACATAT
The DNA here is from genome assembly GCA_963693315.1 of Diogma glabrata. Classification (NCBI taxonomy): domain Eukaryota; kingdom Metazoa; phylum Arthropoda; class Insecta; order Diptera; family Cylindrotomidae; genus Diogma; species Diogma glabrata. The sequence continues at coordinate 4,527 of CAVNZG010001112.1, forward strand.
GAATGTTTCAAGGGAGGCTGAGAAGAAGGATTTGATGTGCGGCGATGAACGAATTGAGGGAGTTGGATCTTTTAAATATTTGGGATCAATACTTGACTCAAACAACAGCATACTTACAGATATAAAAGCACGAATCGCTGCAGGTAATCGAACTTTCTACTCAATTAAACCTCTCCTTGGATCACCGTATGTTTCAACTAACACCAAGCTCAAGTTATACAAGACATTGATTAGACTGGTTGTGATGTATGGGTCACAAACGTGGACCCTTACACAAAATGACGAATCGCATTTATCTGTATTTGAGCGTAAGATCCTACGCTACATTTTTGGTCCACTTAAGACAGACGATGGAGAGTATAGAACCCGGTATAACTTTGAGATCAGAGACCTTCTTGAGGGTCCAGATATAATAGGTTGTATCCGTTCTAATAGGATTGCTTGGTTTGGGCATGTTCTACGAGCCGATTCACAGTCTGGAATGATTAGAAAAATGTACGTTAGTACCCCAGGGAGTGGTAGACCGCGAGGAAGACCACGACTACAATGGGAGACTGACGTAATAAACGACCTTAAAAAAATCGGCTGCCATGGTAATTATGCCGCTGTTGCGAATGACCGTGGTGAATATTCAAAGCTGATTAGCCTGGCAACGCTCCTACATGGAGCATGAACGCCTTAAAAAAAAAATATATATATATATATATATATATATATATATATATATATATATATATATATATATATATTATATATATGTATATATATATATATATATATATATATATATATATATATATATATATATATATATATATATATATATATATATATATATATATATATATATATATATATATATATATATATATATATATATATATATATATATATATATATATATATATATATATATATATATATATATATATATATATATATATATATATATATATATATATTTGATCGACCCATTTTTGTATGGAAATGCAAAATAGTGTTTTTTTTTGGTGCCCAGGGCTTGATTTGTTTATTGGTCCATACTGAATATCCACACAAAAAATTGGCCCAATTGGTGCATCCAAGAGCCAGCGCTTTTGCATATAGCAAAACAAGATTCGAAATTTCTTAGCTGTAAATACTCATAACTCAAAAACGCTTAATGATATGAAAAAAATGTTAAAACAAGCTCACCTTATTTTGCGATTGTCTAACTTTCTTAGAACAAACTTTTTTTCTCAGAATTACAACAAAAAAATGTTAGTGGAATTTTCTGAATTCGTTCTAAATTTTTCAAAAAGGCCTCATTGCCTCCAGTGACATTTAGGAAAAAAAAGTTCCAAACAAAATATTAATATTTTTGCTAAACTAACATTTATTTAGAACATACTTATAACTTTTATTCAAAAACAAAAAAGTTTTAGAACAAAAGATCCATTATTTTAAGTATTTCTTCAAATTTTCAGTTTAGCTTAACAGTGTATTACTAAAAATATACAAAATCTATTAAAATTAATTAAACACAACATCATATTAATAAAAAAATTATTTGCCTTTAAAAATATTTGCAGAGTCACTTAGGAAAAACAACTATTATGCCAAGTGTCAGAATATGAGCATCGATCAATGCATTCCTGACAGTGTAGTTTATCGAGAAAAATTTTTGAAAATCGGATTTCTACGGTTTTGTGTTAATTCGTTAGTATTCTCAAAATATGGATGCAAAAACTAATTTTTTAAGAAGCAGTTCAAAAAATTTTAGTTATAAACTGTTAGAAGGTCTTGAAATTTGCATTTGCCTGTAGAGAACATTATTTAATAATTTAATTTAGAATGTCACTGGAGGCAATGAGGCCTTTTGAAAAATTGAGAACGAATTCAGAAAATTCCACTAACATTTTTTTGTTGTAATTCTGAGAAAAAAAGTTTGTTCTAAGAAAGTTAGACAATCGCAAAATAAGGTGAGCTTGCTTTAACTTTTTTTTCATATCACTAAGCGTTTTTGAGATGTGAGTATATATAGCCGTCAAATCTCGAATCTTGTTTTACTATATGCAAAAGCGCTGGCTCTTGGATGCACCAATTGACCCAATTTTTTGTGTGGATATTCAGTATAGACCAATAAACAAATTTAGCCCTGTGCACCAAAAAAAAAATCAACATGTTGTTTTTGGGTCGGTCTAATATATATATATATATATATATATATATATATATATATATATATATATATATATATATATATATATATATATATATATATATATATATATATATATATATATATATATATATATATATATATATATATATATATCTATATATATAAAATTCTCGTGTCACAGTGTTTGTAATTAAACTCCTCCGAAACGGCTTGACTGATTTCCATGAAATTTTATGGGTATATACGGTAGGTCTGAGAATCGGTCGTAAACTATTTTTTATACCCTTAAGTGATAAGGGGGGCCCTCCCTCCAAAATTTTTTTGTATTTTTCAGACAAAATTTTTTATTTTTATTTTTTTATGATTTGACATTAAAAATACATATAATCCCTAATTTTCCCTCTTCCACCACCAACCCCCATTTTTTTAATTGCGATATTAGTACTGAAATACTCTTCAATTACTCCTCCGAAACGGCTTGACTGATTTCCATGAAATTTTATGTGTATATACGGTAGGTCTGAGAGTCAGTTGTAAACTATTTTTTATACCTTTAAGTGATGAGGGGGGCCCTCCCCCCAAAATTTTTTTGTATTTTTGAGACAAAATTTTTTATTTTTATTTTTTTATGATTTGACATTAAAAAATACATATAATCCTTCATTTTCTCGCTTCTACCACCAACGCCCATTTTTTAATTGCGATATTAGTACTGAAATACTCTTCAATTACTCCTCCGAAACGGCCTGACTGATTTCCATGAAATTTTATGTGTATATTCGGTAGGTCTGAGAATCGGTTATAAACTATGTTTTATAGCCTTAAGTGATAAGGGGGGCCCTCCCCCCAAACATTTTTTGTATTTTTCAGACAAAATTTTTTATTTTTATTTTTTTATGATTTGACATTAAAAAATACATATAATCCCTAATTTTCCCTCTTCTACCACCAACCTACATTTTTTAATTGCGATATTAGTACTGGAATACTCTTCAATTACTCCTTCGAAACGGCCTGATCGATTTCCATGAAATTTTATGTGTATATACGGTAGGTCTGAGAATCGGTCGTAAACTATTTTTTATACACATAAGTGATAAGGGGGGCCCTCCCCCCCAAAATGTTTTGTATTTTTCAGAAAAAATTTTTTTATTTTTATTTTTTTATGATTTGTCTTTACAAAATACATATAATCCCTTATTTTCCCCCTTCTACCACCAACCTCCATTTTTTAATTGCGATATTAGTACTGGAATACTCTTCAATTCTCAGTAGTCAACAACTGATCAATCTATTAATCTATCTATCTATCTTCTATCTACATATCTATATATGATAAATACAAATGCAAATGTTCGTTGGTTCAAAATAGGCAATCTAGGAATGTACTGGATCGATTCTCTTGAAATTTGGACACAATGTTGCATTCAGAAAGGTTATTATATATTTGTTTTTAGCGATATACGTTTCATATAGGAATGTAAGCTGTCGACAAGCGCCCCTCACCTGCATTAATCTCAATTCAATCTTTTTATGGTCGAGTTTCACTTAAAGACTTAATTTAATCGATTAGTTATGTATGGGTGATCTGATCACCCATATATAGTTTTGTCCAATTTATCAACCATATTTGCTGATTACCGGTTAATTGTATAACCACTCCAGTGTCCAGTGTTATTGTGTAACCAGTGTGTTTATGTTTGTTAATGACTTTGTATAACAACACTTTGACCTAAATGGAAGTAGTGCTAACCACTAGACCATTCAACACATTTGTACATACATTTATATACATACGGTCATAAAAATGTTCTATTTCATTTTTGCTCATTGCATGGAAATTGGCTCTATTGTATATTTTACCAAATACTTCTACACGGAATGGCATTTTGATAATTTTTTTGAAAACCAGATTTCAAAAAACGATTTTGTGCATTTGTTCAAAACAGCAGTTGACATGATGTATGTGATACATATATAAGTTTCAATAGGTCAGGTTGACAAAACGCCTGCTTGAGAACATATGAGAAGATTCAATGCACGGACAATAAACGAAGTGACAATTAATAAAGTCGGCATTAAATTTCAACCGGGATATAATTTTTGTCAATAAAAGAGGGATTAATGATTCGAGGGGAAGATTTCCACATTTGGAAATGCCGTCAATTGTTTCACCAATACATGGTAGATATGTATGCAAAAACATTCGAAACAGAACGTTTAATATTCATTCGATTAAATCAAACCAAGCTTTTCTCTGAAGTACCAGTATATTTGAGAGAGCCAATTTAATATGACGGTTATTCACAACTAACGCACACACACAAAATCATCTCAAATGCACACGGCAAATATCCGATGCCAGCTTCGATAAAGATTTGTAGGAAGTTGTGACGAAAAATATGTAACATGAGCTTTCCAGAACACTGAATCCACTGAATCCAAAGTACGCAAAGTGATATCACCAAGGATTCAGTCAGTTACACGAAATTCAGTTACATGAAACGATGATCCTTTATATAAAAGAAGAGCCGCAGCAGATGGCGGTAAGGTAACAATATATAGATATGCGAAACGGGAACATGGAAATAGTTCCATAAACATGGATGGTTGTTCCATATTAATCCTTTGCTACAAAGAACATACAGATCGCACATAAACTTGGAATACGGTATATACGTCAAATCAGTTAAATACGTAAGTTAGAAAGTACTTTAATAAAAGCAACATTTCAGTTTTAGCGTGCTACAATGAAGCAGCACTGGGATGTATGTATCATTCATCAATGACACGTGCAGCACTTCACCTCCAAACTAAGTTCGAGCTATGTTTAAAATCATGCTGACCGCTTACTGTTCTTCATCTACAAGAACGTTATGGGAAAAAATATAAATCGCACATGGTTGATGATATTTCCTGTCCTATATAGCAAAATGATTGAAGATCTGTGCGTAGTATTAGCGAACTTAGTTCTCAATCAATTATTAATGCTACCGTCGAATCGATCTGCTCCGTCGGTCAATGTGAAATTACGTCGTTAATATAAATACAATACTGATGATTAGGTTTAATATAAGTACAATACGGGTGATTAGCATTTCAATTCAAAAGATCACAATTGTCAATTAAATTGATGTTTGCAATCACCATAAAAAAAGATCACGCTCAATCATTAAAAGTGCGCGCTTTAGATGTAGAACGGATTGATTTTCGTATGGACAATTATGTTGCGTAGATAGAATAGAGGCATAAAACTAGATAACCTCTATATCTGAACCAACAATGGAGCCACAACAAATAATGTATAACCTGCAGAAGCATCGAGAAATTGAACATTAGAAACCTGTAGGTTCTCTTTTCTTAGTGAGCACTCAGCACATTGAACATATGGGTACTGCGAACATTTGTAAATCTATTTATGTTCTGTATTATGTTATATATAGAGATGACACACCTCTACTAATTCAACAAGTTGCTTAAATTTTTTTTTGCTTACTTGAAAACTTATTTGATCGCTAATTTTTCATATATCCGAACTGATCAGTAAGAGTGCTGATTATTTTTCATCCATATTTTTAAAAAGATAAATTAAAAATTATGCGATTATTCTCATTACCACTTTTTGAAATCATTGCTACTAGTGATGGGAACAATCGAATAAAAACAATCGAATTATTCGATTGTTGAAACATTTCGAATTATTCGATTGTTCATAACAGATACCGAATAAAAAATTCATTCGAATAAAAATAGTTACTAGTTTTTTTATTCGAAGTGTTTTCATTACTAGTTTTTTTATTCGAAGTGTTTTCATTACTAGTTTTTTTATTCGAAGTGTTTTCATTACTAGTTTTTTTATTCGAAGTGTTTTCATTACTAATTTTTTTATTCGAAGTGTTTTTACTACTATTTTTGTTATTCGAAAGGTTTTTTTATTCGAAGTGTTTTTACTACTAGTTTTGTTATTCGAAAGGTTTTTTTATTCGAAGTGTTTTTTTATTTGAAGTGTTTTTACTACTAGTTTTTTTATTCGAAAGGTTTTTTTATTCGAAGTGTTTTTATTTGAATAACTATTTTTTTATTAATTGAATGGAACAATCGAATAAATAGTTATCGAGAGGTTGAAAAATAGTTGAACTTGGTCCTTAGGTAGTTTTCTTTTCTTGATTCAAAAAATTATTTGCAAAATGTTTCTGAAAATACTTCAACTATACAATGAAAAATCTAAAAAGCTTTGAGCTATAGTTATTTAATATTTTATGAAAATTTAAAAGGAATAATTGAAGAATTATTTTATATATATTATTGATAAATATTTGGTTGTGTATCTTTGTATTTTAATCCCTACAAAAAAATATTTTGCTGAAAAAATTGATGTGAGTTATTATTTGGAAAAATTATAAATAGAACAATAATATCCTAATAATATCAAGGAATGATAATTTTACATTATTTTTTATAATAGGCGTAGGTACGTGGTAGTTTTGTTTTGTTTATCATTCATTTGGAAATTAGTGATTCAACAATTAATTAAATCACAATCTAGGTCCTAAAAACGAGTTGTTAAAACATCGGCTTTATATATTTATATGTATAGTAGTACAATAACAATGAAATAAAAAATATTACATCAATGAAAAAGTATTTGAAGAAAAATTTTATTTTGTGTTTTGTTTTTGAGGATACTTCAATTTGTCATAAATAGATTATAGTAAAACATTTTGTTTCGTTTTTTGAGATAAAGGAGTAAAATAATTTAATGAATAAATTGTAAAAGTATATGCATGTGCGTTGTTTATTTATATTTAAATATGTATTTTTTCTTGGTAGTGAATGAATTACTTTTGAAAAAAAGAACAGAAGAATTTTATGCATATTGTAGAAGTATATATCCGTTGTTTATTTATATTTAAATATATTTTTCCGTTGTAAATAAATTACTTTTTTTGTTATTGAAAAAATTGGATTTATTGATTTTGACAAAAATATTATACGGAATTAAAACGAGGGTTTTAATTAGAATTTTTAGTTTATTGTTAAATCTTAACATTTTTGGGATTTCATTAAGTAGGAGAAATTAAACAAACTTGTCTGTTAAATATATTGGTTTTGCGTAGTTTGATTATTGTTGAGTTATGACTGTTGATTTATTAAACTTTAGATGTAACAGGTATCAAGACATTCAAGTGTGAAACTCAAAGTGTTTGCTGAAGATTTTTTTGAAATATTGTTTTATGAAATTTATCTATAACGATTGTAGGATTTATAGGTTTAAGATATGATATCCTTACCACCAGTGGCGGATTTACAAATTTGCCGCCTATAGGCTAATTTATAAGGCCGCCTAATATATTTTAAAAAATTATCAAATGCGAGCGCAGCGACTAAAAACAGCGCGCTCGCATTTTTTCGAAATTTCAAGGTCACGTTATTTACAAGTACTTTAAAATTACGCTTTTATTGAAAAACGTGCAAATCTGGCAAAAAAAAATTAAATTTAAAATACGAAAATAATAAAAACGTTCATTAATATCAAATAAAATGCAATAAAAACTTCATTTCAACAAAATATAAAACTTATAGTATATTACATAACAAGCTTGGCATGTGAGTAATATCGTGCGAGTGAGAATCTTGACGCACGAGGCGCCAGCCGTGTGCGGAAATCTCACGAGCAAACGATAGACACTTTCCAGCGAGCTTTGTACACTATTTTTCCCATGACCATAATAATTATTAGACATTATCATTAATAATTTATTTTTTAACATCATTTACAAAATTTATCGTGAAGCAAAAGTGAAACAAAAGTTTTAAATTTATAAGAAACACGTTTGTAATAATAACGTACAGTTAAATGATATTGTCAATTTTCGTGAGTACTTGATTGTATGGAATATGTTACTTTCGCATATGGTCGTGGGAAAAATAATATAACATATTTTATAAATAAAAAATTAATAATATTAATTAATATTTTAATAAATAAAAAATCAACTTTTCTTTAGCTTACATTACATTTTTTTCTGAATTTATTGTTTACAAAAATTTTAATTATATCATCAAATGAAATCGAATTTGCAGTATCAGATTCAATTGATACTGTTAAATCGCTTAATCTGCTATCGAACATCGTTGTGCGTAAATATGTTTTAATTCGTTTTAAACATGAGAACGAACGTCCCGATGAACAATTGTTGACAGCCAAATTGATTTGTATATTCTTAAAATAATATTAATATTAGGAAAAATATCAAGCAGATTTTGATCCCTAATCCAATTGCACATATTGTTGATATTTATATGTTTTTTATCATCTAATGCTAAATACTCTTTGATGTGCAAAATCTCTTCAACTAGTTCAACTGAAACATCTTGTGTATAAACTTCACATAATTTAAATGCTTCATATTTTATTTTCCGATCAGAGAGTTCGCGAAATTTAAAAAAGACGTAGAAAATTTCGAACACTCTGTCGTACGCACTATTTCGACAGTTTAGTTCTGTGACAATAGATCGACAATAGATCGACAATAGTGAAAAATTCGTTTATTTTAAAACTATCCTGAGTACCAAACAGGTCTTCATCATCGTTGGTTTCATCAAAATTTCGCTTTCTTTTTCTAGTTCGCTTTTCGCTTGCAGTGTAGTTTTGAGTACCAACCAGTGCATTGGCCTCTTCTTCATACGTTATAAATTTCTTGCGGGAAGATTAACATGAACGCAGTTTCATATTTTGTCAATTCCTTGCATAACCCTGCTGCTTCTGCCTTTGTAACCGTTTTCTCAGAGCTGTCGTTTGAAATTGATTTTAGAATATCATGAATTTTTCTCCAAGACATTAGTAAACTTTTGCAGGCATCATCTCTGCATGATCATCTCGTATTCGAGATCCTCTTTGATGTTATGAGTACATTGCTGTTTTCCCAACGCATCGTGATGCCGAAAAAAGTTAAAAATTGCTTGCAAAAATGAAAAATAGTTGGTGGATTCATTACAGCAACTAACCGCCGCAGTTCCAACTAAATTAAGAGAATAAGCTGCACATGGTATAAGTTCCACAAACTTCTTGGCATTTTTATTTCCGACTTTGAGATAAGTATAAGCGCCTGACAATTTTCAATTTTCTAAATGAATGTTTAAAGATGCCAGGGTGTTAGTTATTGCTGTGTACATTTCTTCCGATTTGTGTCCAGCATTTGGAACAAAAATTAGAAATACCTCTGTTGATATACCACATTCTTTAACATATCTCAACAATTGAGAACTGATCTATATGCGCGATGTCTAGTGTAGAATAAACAATTATACAAAAATATTTCGCCGCTTTTATTTTGGCAGATATTACTTCTGTACACTTCTGAGTTCTGAGTCATAAGATGAGCTATTTCTTCGTACGTTGTGGACGAAAGATAATTAATTTTACCGCTTCGTTTTACCCGGTCTTCCATGTTCCTTTAAGAATGGATCAAATTCGGTTAAAATTTCTACGGTCATTAAAAAGTTACCATTATGCCATGATCCTGCAACTTCATTAGAACCTCTTAAGGGACCACGACTTGATAGCTTTTTGAGCATTGCGACAACGCGTTGTAGAACTTGCATCCAATAATTTTTTTCTAGATCAATTTTTGCATTTAATAAATTAATCACATTCTTACTTGAAATCCTTGCCCTCAGAGCAACCACAGATTTTTTGTGATTTTGTTGATCGTTCGTGTGCCGCCGCTATGTTTCGAGCATACAGATAAGAAATTTTGCGAATTTGATTGATTTAACCTCGATACTCTGTTCAAAAACATTTCTGTTCTGAAAATTTGCCGCCTATGAAAATTTGCCGCCGTAGGCTACAGCCTAGCTAGCCTATTTAGAAATCCGCCACTGCTTACCACTGTACCAAAAAATTAATTATAGCCGTTTGTGATGAAAGTAATTTTAGACGAATTAACTGCTGATTAGTTTACGAATAGATAAGCGGGCAAGGCCTTCACTGTAAACAAGTATTCAATATAAATGTTTTTCAAATGAATAAAATGGACAAATCACATAATGTTAATCTGTTGTTACTTTACGCAGATAACTGATTTAATAAGTTTAATGGAAAAAATAAAGAAGACAAAGTTTTTTTATAATTTTACTGTTTCTTTATGTATATTTACCTTGTTAGGCCATCTTCTGGATTCTCACTTAGGCCATCTTCTAGAGTGTTAGAACGAAGGCGGAAGCAAAGTTGAGAATGTTTTGGGTTCTAAAATATTGGAAGACATCATAGTGGCAATAAAAGATCAAAATTTGTTGTTTTCACTAATGTAATGATTGATTCGTCAAGCAAAAGAAGCCAAACTTGTTTTATTACAATACAGTACTTTTTATGAGTAACTGGCTTACAACATAGGTTTATTTATTTTTATAAAAGTGCCAATGAACCAGCATATAGCATTTTTAGCTATACTTCTGAGTTCTTAAAACTCTAAATTTAAAATTGTCTAGTGTTACTCCATTGGATAAATTGGCCTCATCCATTACACTTAAACTTTGAAAGTGCTAACCAAACAAGTTAGAATAAAATACTGAAAGTCCATGTGATATTAATTTTTAAAAAATGTGACTAGATCGTTTAACTCAATACTGAAAATACGCATATAGACATATTCATCCTTACCTAATAGAAACATAATTTTTTTATTATTAAGTTTTTTTTTAAACTGAAAAATGAAGTGGCCAAAATCCAACGACTTTTTTAGTTTTGTGACCCTAGGGGTGGTGTGTGACGACAAAAAAACACTTCGAATAATTATTCGATTGTTACAACATGTCGATTACTTCGATTGTTGAAATCATTCGATTGTTCCCATCACTAATTGCTACTACGTCAACAAAATGTCTGTGCACAAGCTTTATTTATAAGCGTAGCAAAGCACGCCGGGTCCTGCTAGTATATATATATATATATATATATATATATATATATATATATATATATATATATATTATATATATATATATATATATATATATATATATATATATATATATATATATATATATATATATATACATATATATTATGTTTGTTGTAGAATTGTTCTTATAAGATTACGCCGTAAATTGTTTGCGTATCGAAGCGGCAGGATATCCGTTAGAAATAGGTAAATTTCATGGCCAGACAGTTTTGTGTACAAGTAGAATCTGATGTATTACATTAGTTTAAATAAAAAAATAATTACAAACAGATATCAAACAAATTTTAAAAAGAAAATTAGTTATATGCAAAACTACATCCGGAGTGGAGGTATGCGTTTTAGTTTTGTTTCAGTATTAACTTAACTTTAATTTATGTTTTGTGTACTTGTTTTTTTTGTTGATAATTATAAGTTATATCAACTTAAATCAACTTTGAAATTGTCATCGCCTCAACGGCGTAATCGATAGCGTGTCTGCCCAAGGATTCGAGCCGGGCACTGACGAGGGTAGGTTCGAATCCCATCCGAAACACGTAAAATGTGAATTGTAGTTTTTTTCTGAGAAACTTCAAACCATACCTTTGAATTGAAAATATTCCAGTTACTTCTTTACTTACTTGAGTTTAATTGATCTCAAAAATCCAAAATAAATTTAAATTCCCTTAATGTAGTCTAATGTTAATACATATAGGACTACAAATTGACCAAGTGTCAGACATTGATTTCACATTGATTGGAAACAATCAATAATGACTATACAATCGTGACTTAGGATGTAAATTAGAATAGAAATGTTCCCCATTCTATGAATTCACACAAAGTATTGTCTAGAAATTTAATGCAAAAAATCCCATATAATGTAAAAGCATTTCCATAATATGGAGTCTAATGACAGTGGAAAAATTCAACTTAAGTAAAAAATAATTAAGTGATGAAGAAGTTTCAACTTTGAAATTGTCATCGCCTCAACGGCGTAATCGATAGCGTGTCTGCCCAAGGATTCGAGCCGGGCACTGACGAGTTTAGGTTCGAATCCCATCCGAAACACGTAAAATGTGAATTGAAGTTTTTTTCTGAGAAACTTCAAACCATACCTTTGAATTGAAAATATTCCAATTACTTCTTTACTTACTTGAGTTTAATTGATCTCAAAAATCCAAAATAAATATAAATTAAATATGTTCATATTTTCTTAACGCTGATGCGAAAGTTATACAGTGAAAAAAACATGTTCTATTTCTAATCGAAATACAGTTGTATCAACCTCACCGTGCTGGTAAATATGGTGAATAGAATTACGAAATTGTTTCAACAATTCTGACATTCTGCAACTGTACAACAATTGTTTCAATTGTTTTTTCATAGAAATAGTTATTAACTTTATTCAACTACTGTTATATTAGATATATCACTTTATATTTTAAATAAACCTCATTTTGTTGTCAGGAAAAATGTTAACGTGCATAGTAGAATTTTTTTGCCAGCGAATTTTTGACAGATAGGACGCAGCAAGAGATAAAAGATGAAACAAAAAGTAAAACAGAGATGTATTATTTATTTTGGGATAAATTTGTTTTCAAAACAAATATATTAGTTATGTCTTGTTCTTTGGCAAAAAAAAAATTGATCTGAGATCAAAAAAATTAGCTGTCAGATCAAATTAGCTGTCATTTTGTGTTCGTTGGCAAAAAAAGATTGATTTTTTTTTTATCTAGATCAAGTTGCAAAAATCTAGATTTTTTGGTAGATTTTACAAGTTCATTGAAATATTATTTTATGTTTGTGTATATTTATGTAAACAAAAAAACCCGCCATTTTAATTATTATTATTATTTTGTTTAAAAAAAATTTATTATTATTTAAATTATTTAAATTACTAATTAATAATAAAGTTATTACAAATAAAATGATAAAACGTAAAATCTATCATTTTCAAATGTAAACATAACTAAACATATCAACTGACAGAACAAAAAATCAAAACAATTTACTACTACATTTACAAAAGTAGATTGATTTATTTTATGTTGTTCGTTGGCAAGTAAATAAATCAATCTTTTTTCGATCAAGCCAAAGAACGCGACATTAAATTTCTACTTCCAGTTCGTACCATTTGTTTGTTGTGATATTCTACTAGTTTTTGGGTTTCTATTATAATTGGTTGAATTTATAAATTTTGTGCGTTTTTTTGTCCATTTCAATGGGACCCAATAGTTTTTTTTTAATATTTTAATCGAGACACTGAATATTCCGCGCATGTGGGCGGTTCCGCATCATTCTCTCTTGATCAAACAAACAACACGGATCGCTTTGTGTAGTGAAAAATTAAATTAAAACAATAATATCTAATTGTCCTAAATTAGCATAAAATACATAAACATTTTGTTTGGTTAACGGCGTGCCTACATTAGCTGGGGAGGATTTAAAGGACGTAGTGAAAAAAATCCTTAATTTGTTTATGGTAACCTCCGATAACTTAATTACCAGAATATCAAGAATGCGAACAAAATCAACTGATGTATCTCCACCTATCATCATTCATTTTAATAACAAAAGAGTCAAAGATAAAATTCTTCTTGGATTTAAAACTAAAAACGAACAATTAAAACGTAATATCGCTGCAAAGGATCTAGGTGCGCAGTATTCATCAAGTGCTAAAATATATTTATCAGATCATCTCACGACACAGAAACAGTCAATTTATAAAATGGCCAAAGAAAATAAGGAGTTATTGAAATTTGAGTATTTATGGGTTCAGAACATGAATATTCTAGCCAAGCAACAGGGTTCTACAAAAATTTTGAATTTAAAATCTATCGATTTCATCAATGAACTGTTGCATAGAAGTACTCAAAGATGATGCATATTTTTTTTTGGACAATACGGTATTTTTTTGTTACTAATAATTGATTTAAAATTACATAACAAATTTATCTTTATCTCTTCTCTTTAGTTATTTTTTTATTATTATTATTGTTATTTTTTTCTGGTTATTATATATAAGAGCAATTTCACGAAGATTCGACAACGTTTTGACTTGACCCCTTTTAATTTTGATTATTTTTTGTTTATAAATAGTCTCTCATAAATAAAAAATATAAGTTCTCTTAGAATTCTTTTTTTCGTCCAGGGGTCTTCACAGGGTGCCTCTCAATTTTTTGTTATTTTGTGATGTGAGTGCATTTTGACGAGCGATTGTAGAAAAACTACTGAATCGATTTTCATAAATGATATGTCGTTGAATAGGTATTAGAACAAAATTTTTAAAAATGTACACCGTTAATTAGTTAGTTAGTTAGTTTAGGACTAGCATTATTTTTTGTTTTAAAGATAAAATTCATTGTGCATATGACTGTCCGGAATCAGTTTTTTTTCTTCTGAAGGAAAATTATAAAAATGGCGTTATAAACTAAGAGATTTTTTTTTATGTTAAATATCAAATATTTTATTATTAAATGAACTTTTTAAAATATTATAAAAATTATATATGTAGTACAATAAATAAAATAAATACAATTGTTAAAAATGATTTACTTATTTTACAAACAGAAGTTTCTTTTGAATAGGAAAACACTTCTGCAATTATTTTCTTTGTATTAGATGGCATAAAAAATGAAATGCAAAAAATGACTTTTGACTGGAGAAGTATTATGTTCGTATTATGTTATTATGGAATCATAAAGTAAAAGATTGTATTTTAACATTAATTTACAAATATTTTATTATTGAATAAACTTGTTAAAATACCATACAAATTATATATGTAGGTTAAAGAAAATAAATATAGTTATTAAAAATTATTTACTTATTTTACATTCAAAAAATTCTTTTGAGTTGGAAAACATTTTTGCAATTATTGTCTTAGTATTTAATGGTACAAAAGAATGAAATTTTTGAGTACCACTTATAGTAATCGCATTTTTATATCGATTTTGTAATTTTTCTTTTGTTAATTGATATTCATTTTTATCGGCGTATACAAAGTTCATGGTAGTTTCCCATTTTAAAGCCCATTCGAAAAGTTTTTTTGGTGTATCAATAATATCTCTGCTCTGCATACTATAACGGTGTGCAGCATGCTTCAGTGAACCACCAATTCCATCGCAAGGTCCCTTTTCATGGCTGGTAGCATGAAAATGCCAATCTGCATCAACCTTAAAGTCTTTTTTATGGTGGTTTATTTTTGTATTGAGAAGGTGCACCGGTGGTGTTAGAAATCCTTTTCCTAATATTAGAATTAAAAGCTCGTTATTGTCTCAAGGTACCCAGATTGGTATTCCATAAGATTAATAAGATTAATAAAATTAAAAGACGCTATACAAAAGAAACTTAGAAAAGTTACTGATTTTGATTTCGATCAAATGTTCAAAATCCTAAGAAAATTAGTGAAGGATGAAATTAAAATATGTAAAATCAAATACACTCAATCGATTGAATCAGCTTTGCAATTAAACCCAAACAATTTTGGTCTTACAGTAAATCAGTTAAAAAGTCTAATCATATTCCATCCACAGTAACGCTGGATAATGATGTAGCAAATGGTGCTAGTGAAATTACTAATATGTTTGCTAATTATTTCAAATCTGTCTACACTGATACTCTTGATGTCAACTTTAGTTCTCCGTCTTCTTATCATGATCAATCTACTCTGAATAATTTGTCTGTGTCACGCAATCTGGTTTTAAGCGAAATTATTAATCTGAATTTACAAAAAGGCCCAGGCTTGAACTTAATTCCTCCAATATTCTTGCATAAAACTGCTTATAGCATATCTGAGGGAAAGTCCCTATTGTTCAATATGTCTTTATCCCAACACACGTTTCCTAAACTGTGGAAAAGTGCCAGGGTGATACCAGTGCTTAAATCTGGAGATAATTCTAAAATTATCAACTACAGACCAATCTCAATTATCAACTCAATTGCCAAAGTATTTGAAAAAATAGTGTATAAACAGTTATTTCAACATTCTAAAAATTTTATCACCCAAAAACAACATGGCTTTTTTGAGTCCCGTTCAACTCTTACTAACATGCTGGAATTCACAAAATATGTTACGGACAATTTGGAACGAGGTTTTGTTGTTGATGAAATCTATACTGATTATGAAAAAGCATTTGACAAATTCGACCATGACATCCTAATTTCTAAAATGTATACCTTTGGGTTTGGTAATGATATTGTGTTTTGGCTATTTAAGAGACCGATGTAAAGGCGTAGAAATAAACGGGCAAAAGTCCACTAATTTTATGCCATTATCTGGGTACCGCAGGGATCCAACCTAGGTCCTTTGTTATTCCTGTTATTTATAAATGATATAGTTGTAGGTGTGGAGTGCATTGTTTTACTTTTTGCTGATGACCTGAAAATATTCCGAGCCATTAAGAGCATTGAGGACACTGTTATTCTTCAAAACAGTATTAACTCTATTTCCCTGTGGCGTAACCATAACAAAATGTCGCTTAATACTAGGTCATTCAATAAGTCCGTAGGATGACACATAGATGGCGTTACTAGAATTTTTTCCATATGGTTTTTATTTAGTACTAACCTTCAAACGATACGTGTATAAATTTGACAGCAATCTGACTATTGATTCGTGAGTTATAGCATTTTGTGTGAAGCAACTTTTGTTTTTGAAAAAAAACGGAAAAAAGTGAATTTCAAATTTTAATAAAGCATTGCTTTTTGATGAAAAAAAATACAGTGGAAACCAAAAAATGGCTTGATAAACATTATCCAAACTCTGCTCCATCGAGACAAATGGTAGAGAAGTGGATTGCTGAATTTAAATGTGGTCGTACCACCACAAAAGATGCAGAGCGCAGTGGACGCCCAAATGAGGCTGTTATTCCAGAAAACATAAAAAAACTCCACAAATTGGTTATGAACGATCGCAAATTGAAGGTGCACGAAATAGCTGACATTGTAAAGGTAGCAGATGGTAGTGTTTTTACCATTTTACATGAACATTTGGGTATGCGAAAGCTCTGTGCAAATTAGGTTCCGCATGAGCTCACAGTCGACCAAAAACAACAACGAATCGATGCTTCGGAGGAGTCTATGGCACTGTTAAACCGCAATAAAATGGAATTCTATCGTAGATATATGACAATGGATGAGACATGGCTTCATAATTACACACCAGAATCCAAAAGACAGTCAGCTGAGTGGACAGCAGTCGACGAACCGAATCCAAAGCGAGCAAAGACGCAACAGTCGGCCGGTAAGGTGATGGCGTCTGTATTTTGGGATACGAACGGAATAATATTCATCGACTATCTCCAAAAAGGAACCACCATCAACAGCGACTATTACTGTGAACTTTTGGATCGATTGAAGGCTGAAATCGCAAAGAAACGGCCACAATTGCAAAAGAAAAAAGTGTTGTTTCACCAAGATAATGCACCGTGTCACAGATCGATGAAAACGATGGCAAAATTGAATGAATTGGGCTTTGAATTGCTTACCCACCCACCATATTCTCCAGATTTAGCCCCTAGCGACTTTTTCCTGTTTTCAGATCTCAAGAGAATGTTTGCTGGAAAGAAATTTAAGTCCAATGATGAAGTAATCGCTGAAACTGAGGCCTATTTTGACGAGAAAGAGAAATCGTACTATAAAAGTGGTATAGAAAAGTTGGAAAATCGCTATACTCGTTGTATCGCCCTCGAAGGCAACTATGTTGAATAAAAAAATCGAGTTTTGTCAAAATGTTGTTTTTTTCTTACTTATCCTACGGACTTATTGAATGACCTGTATTGATAAAGGTTGGCTGTTGAAAATTAAACCGAGAGTTCATTTCGCTAACACTGAATACTTTATTCATAGAACCAAATTATTATCAAAGCCAACTGTTCGTGATCTGGGTATTATAGTTGATAACAAATTGTCATTTGATGAGCATATTCAAAAAATTACTAGTACGTCTCTTCAGTTGTTAGGGTTTATATTGCGAATAGGAACCTAGTTCAGTAATCCAAAAACATTTGTTACACTCTATACGGGACTCGTTCGTAGTCATTTGGAATATTTGACAGCTATTTGGAGCCCTCATTATGATATTAGTATACATATGGTTGAAAAAGTTCAAAGAAAATTTACGCGTTTTTTGAATTTTAAATTAAGAGTTCCTTATGAATTATACCAGGTACGCCTGGAAGGCTAAGGATTGATGAGCCTTCAAAATAGACGTATATTTTCTGATGAAATAATTTTATTTAAATTGATTTATAAGAAAAATGAATCCAGCACTGAAAAATTTCTAGCTATTGCTCAGCCCTGTACCTACCCAATACGACATCCAACATACTTCTACACACCTACTTTTAAAACAAATTTTAGAATTAATTCACCAATTATTCGATTACAACTAAATCATAATAAAATATTTAATGGGATTCATCTTTTTTCGTTCACCTCTTTAGGTTCATTTAAAACTGATGTTCGTCAAAACTGATGCCTTATTGTTATTATAGGATTCTTTTTGTTATTGTTTTTCTTTCTTTTTTTTGTATTTAATGTAAATATTTGTAAATGTAATTATGAGCCTGATAAGTAATTGGAGAAATCTGTTTATCGGGATACTAAATGAATGAATAAATAAATAAATAAATAAATGTGCAAACAATATGCGCATAAAGCCGCAATTATACTATTGCAGAACTCTGCAATATTTCTGCAATGGTAGTGTGTAAAATATTCATTGCAGAAAAATTTGGCAATAAACTCATTGCAAAACATTGCAATGAGTCATAGCAATGTTTTGCATTGAGTTCATTGCCAAACTTTTCTGCAATGAATATTTTACACACTACCATTGCAGAAATATTGCAGAGTTCTGCAATAGTGTAATTGCGGCTTAACAAACAAATTCCATGTTCGCAGGCAAAAAATTCTACTATTAGGCCAATAGAATAACCTAAAAAGATATGACTTACGTGTTGTTGCTCGTAAAAGGTCAGAAATTTTTTTAATCTCTGGGGTAGGGTACTCACATAATAGACATGCCGAGTCCACTCGTCCGGCACCTGGGGACTGGAGTTATGCAACTAAGTGTGCTGGAAAAATTGCTTCCTTGTAAGCGATATAACTCGTAAATGGTGCACTTTAGGATACTGGTACCATGGAACTTTTTTGCTCCTTAAATGTTTTTCTATAACTTAAAATAAAAAAACAAAAACAATTTGTTTTGTAACAAATTTTGGCGAAAAATTGCGAAAAAATGTCAAAAAAACGATATTTTTCAATTGAATTTAGTTGTTTGCAAATAATTGTTTATAACATAATTGACCCCTTTATCTTGTAGCAGAAACCTCAACAAAAAAAGTAAGCTTCAGAACGTTTCATTCGGCCTGATAGTTTTTGCACAATTCCATTTTGCACTTAAGGCCCCTAAAAAAGTTGTTAACTTCGGGCAGGCCGCAAGGTCTGAGTTTTCATCCGATCGCAATCTGCTTGACAGGAATTGAAAGGGTGTAATGTCAGCTTTAAATAGCATTTGTGTTGCTTATACCCATATTCAATATTAACAACAACTACAGTTGTTTGAAAAACCCACGAAAATTCCTTAGTTGCAAAATAAAATTTCTCAACGAATTTTCCACTTAACGAGATGCGGTTTTAAAATTTGCAAATTCTTTAGAAAACCGAAGATTTAAAAAGAAACCTCTCTAACATGATTTGGACCGAGTTATGGCCCAGTTTGTTTTTGAAACCACGATTGTGACATTGATTTTGCATGCCATATATCGACAGGAACCGAGAATTTCCCTCCAAAATGATACTGTTGTGCTCACAAGATGCTGGGTCTGTGTCTACCCAACACGCGGTTGGTTACTCTGACTACTGCTTGTAACGTACTCTATGAAAAAATAAAACGTCCTAAAACGTATACTATACGTAAAACGTACGTAGCGACACGATGTATAATTGAGTATTATTGTAATGACAAATAAATTTAATGAAAAAGTAATGAACTACTTGTGTGTAATCATGTCCCAAATCATGTTAAAAAGGTCTATTTTCTAAAATCTGATGTTTGCTAAGCACTTTGCAAATTTTAAAAACGCATCTCGTTAAGTTGAAAATCCGTTGAGAAATTTAATTTTGCATCTAAGGAATTTTCGCGGTTTTTTGAACCACTGTAATTGTTGTTAATATTGTATATGGGTATAGACAACACAGATGCTATTTAAAGCTGACACTACACCCTTTCAATTCCCGCCAAGCAGATTGCGATCGGATGAAAACTCAGACCTTGCGGCCTGCCCAAAGTTAACAACTTTTTTAGGGGCATTAAGTGCAAAATGGAATTGTGCAAAAACTATCAGGCCGAATGAAACGTTCTGAAGCTTACTTTTTTTGTTGAGGTTTTTGCTACAAGATAAAGGTGTCAGTTATGTTATAAACAATTATTTGCAAACAACTAAATTCAATTGAAAAATATCGATTTTTAGGCATTTTTTCGCAACTTTTCGCAAAAATTTGCTACAAAACAAATTGTTTTTGTTTTTTTATTTTAAGTTATAGGAAAACATTTAAGGAGCAAAAAAGTTCCATATACCAGTATCCTAAAGTGCACTATTTACGAGTTATATCGCTTACACGGAAGCAAAAAAAATTTCCAGCACACTTTGTTGTATAACTCCAGTCCATAGGTGCCGGACGAGTGGACTCGGCATGTGCATTATGTGAGTACCCTACCCCAGAGATTAAAAAAATTTCTGACCTGTTACCGACAACAACACGTACAATCCGTAATTCTATTGGCCTATATAGTTGTCTCAATCACGGTGAAATTGTTTGTAAATATGTTTGAATAATAAACTGCCAACTTCGAGATGAGGTTGTAATTACTTCAATTATTTATTTCAGGATAAAATTATAAAATATAAAAATCACTTATAATTATAAAAACCTGAATTAAAATAAAATAATAGCTATTTATGTATTAAGGGCATAAAGTATGTCTTTTCCGCTTTTTTTTTATTAATTAGTTAGACATGTTTAGCACACCAAATATGAAATATTCATTATTCAGACTCTTTGAATATCCGAAGATACCATGTCAACTATAAAGGAAGGAGATGAGGAAAATGGAAGGAAAGAAGATATAGGGACAACTATACTAATTGTTTTAAATGATGATGTACATTTTTTTTAAATGCCTGAGGGGAAAATTCATCGGGAAATACAGAGGAAGGCATTGAGTTCCACAATTTGGCCACTCTATTAAAATAGTCGTTCTGGAAGGACACAGTTCTACAACGAGGTATTTGTACAACAAATGGATGAGATAACTTGGCAGCTCTTGTTTGTCGATTATACTGCGTACATGGTGGAAGGATATTTTGAATTTCCTTAGAAGAGAATTCGTTAAAGTTATATTTATAGTAGATTGACAATTCAGCCACATTTCTCGGTGCTGGGGCGAATCAAGCTGGTCCGTTAGCTTGGTATCGCCAATCAACCGTATTGCTTTTCTCTGTACAGAGTCTAGACATTTTATTGTTGACTGACAGGCGCCTCCCCAAACATGTATTCCATTCATGGACGAATAAAGGACTTGAAGATCAGCCAAATTTGATCGGGATTGAAATACTTTTTACATCGACTGAAGAATCGTAATTTTTGCATTGCAGATTTAGCGAGGTTAAACACATGTTTATTCCATTTCAGGTTATTTTGAATATCAACTCCAAGAAGTCTGACTGATTCAACCTCACGCATTTCCTCATGGTTTATCTTAATAGGGAAATTTTTATGTCGCTCTATTCGTGAAAGACGGCAAAGTTTAGTTTTGGTTGGATTAAATGAAACAAGATTACGATCACCCCATTCCATTATTCGATCCAGGTCTTTGTAAAACTCATTTTAAAATATTCAACAGCCAATAATATTATATTTACAATCAAAGTTTTCAAACCAGATTTTATGTGCGATATAAATATTTCATATATAACTGTATAATATGTAAAACAATTTAATTGTGTTGCAACAATCCGTCTATATTCCAACAAAACATTTATAGGGTTTTATACTTTTTTTTTTTTTTTTTTTTTAATAAAATGTGTTGTGTAATAGGGTTTAGAATATGTGTCACAACAACACATAAATACCTTTTAAGACCTAGGTCTAGACCTGGGTCCCACAACAACTGGCGTTCTAAGGTGTAGATTAACGCTTTTTTAAACATCTGTGGGTTGAAGCCACCTGAGACTAAGTGTTCCGGCAAACTATTCCATTTGTACGCAGTTCGGACAAAGAAGTCTCTCTGCGATCTGCCAGTATGACAGCGCGGGATCTTTACCGTTTCACCGGTAGCGGCAGCCGATTGCCGAGTGGAACGGGGGTAAGAATAAGTTTGAGGCATGATGCCGCTGATTTCATCTGAGCACTGCTGATGACGATATTTGTAAGAAACAACGAGGTCAGCAACAGTGCGACGATGTTGTAGGGAATCAAGTTTTGATGTCAAAGTTCGATCACCCACAATTCGTATAGCTCGCTTTTGAACAGAGTCCAAGAGGGCCAAGATGGAAACAGAGGCAGCACCCCAAACTTGACAGCAGTACTCCATACAGGGACGAATATAGGACTTATAAACATGGAGCAATTGGTATGGAGTGAAAAATTTTTTGCATCTATTTAGGAGGCCGAGTTTTTTAGACGCGCTTTTTGCCATCGCCATTACATGATCGTTCCAGAGTAGGTTATTTGAAACTGTGACACCCAATAAACGAATGTTTTTACATTCACCTATTGGTTCATCACACATACTAAATAAAATATCTTTGGGGAACTCGGTCTTTAATCTGGAAACAATCAACAGCTGTGTTTTGGTAGAGTTGAAATTGACAAGGTTTTGGTCAACCCAGTCGGCGACTTTATTCAGGTCTTTGTTCACGTTTATGGCAGCGTCTCTCCGGGCAGGATTAATTCGTTCGTGCATTTAACCTTTTGAAGGAAGGGGCTCGAACGACTTGTGCAGAGTACTATCATCTGCAAAACTATTTATTGGGTTGCTGGTGATTTTCAACAATTCGTTGATATAAATCAAAAATAGGGTTGGGGACAATACTGAGCCTTGGGGTACACCAGCGTTAATTAGTTTAGACTCAGAAGAAAATCCGTCTAAGGTTACCGAAATGTATCGGTTGGATAGAAAATTTTGAATCAGCTTCACAACATTGGGATGAAAACCGCACGCAAGGAGCTTGTTGATTAAGTTGGCATGCCAGACTCGATCGAATGCCTTGGAGATGTCTAAAGCGATAACGTATGTTTCACCACCTTTATCAAGTATGCTGTTCCAACAATGCGCTACATAGTTTAATAGATCGGTAGTTGATCTTTTGTTTCGAAAACCGTATTGGCTGTCGGATATTAAATGATTTTCATCCAGAAATTTTGAAATATGTGTATTAATATAATGCTCGTAGACTTTGGATAGGACCGATAGTAAAGCTATTGGCCTATAATTTGAGATATCGGATTTTGGTCCCTTTTTGGGGACGGGCTGGACATTTGCCAACTTCCAGCACGAGGGAAATATACCAGATTTGTAGGATTGGTAGAATATTTTAGTTAAACCTGGTGCAAGTTCTTTGGAAAAGGTTTTTAAAATAATGGGTGGAATATTGTCCATTGCTGAGGCTTTGTTGATGTTTAACCCCTTTCAAAGTTTAGCGACTATTTTGGGTTTGAAGTGAAGTTCATTCATATTAACTCCTGAAGACTGGATTTGAGGTATTTCTTTAGGAGTTTCCAAAACAGTGGAGTTCAGAGCAAAGCGTTCAGCGAACAAGTTAGCTTTTCTTGCGGGATTATTGACGATTAAATCACCATCAATAATAGGGGGAATAGAAAATTTTGTACCAGAATTTAAAGAATTAAATGGCACTGTAGAAACTCTTGTCAGAAACAGACATAGACGTAAGTTTTGAGGCTTTCGCTCTGTCAATTTCAGACTTTTCGTTTGAGATAATCTGGTTAGATATTTTGTTGGCCTTTAGATATTGGGATCGATTAGTGGGAGTTTTGTTATGAATCCAAATATTAAATGATCTACGTTTGTTTCTAAGTGCCGTTTTGGCAGCTTTCGAATACAAGTATTTTTGTTTGGGTTTTACTATGGAGAAAGGGACAAATTTATTGATAGCAAATTAGATGGTTTCTGTAAAGTTTTGAGCAGAAACATTTACCTTGACAGTGTAAAAACAATGACGGTCGAAAGGGAAACCATGGAAAAAATTTTGAAGACCACTCTTATCCATTTTTGAGTAGTGAAATATTTTACGGGGTTTGGGAGCTGTAGTTTTAAGTAAATCAGTTTTGATAACTGATGAGATTAAATAATTATCAGAATTTCCAATACTACCTTTCGCGACATCGACACTCGTAATATCTCACCGAAAAAAAAACGTTGGTAGAATCAACTACAAAGCTTGTTTGATTTTGCGTCTAATACGAACGTAATTATTTTAACCAATGTAGCATTGTCAATTTATTTTATAAAAACGTAACAATTATCATTATTTAAATCAACCACGGCGTGATCAATTTTTCTTGTTCATATTTTTCAGTTCAGATTGTTCATGTTTTTGTTTGAAAATTATTGTGTTTGTTAAAATAAAAAACTAGGAGAAAAGAAACTAAAACAAAAGAATAGAAAAATAAAAAGTTTTTATATATTTTAACATGGCTGGTTTTATTTAACATTTTACTTTAGGAAATAATTTAGATGTGTTTAATTGATTTAAATAATTTTCATATTATTTGCATATAAAATTATGTGCGAAAGAAATTTTTCAGTTAATGTTATAACAAAAATATCGTTAGTGAAACAGGCCCTTTCTATAATTAATTTTGGTGATTTAAAAAAATTATTATATTTTTTAATATTTTTTATTTGTCTTGTTTCATGTCCATTTATCGATATTTTAATTTAATTTTTCATAATAATGAGAAAATTATGGAACATTAGTATAATTTTCTACACATAATTCAAATATTTAAATTTTTTGATTTCTGAATTTTGGTCTTTTAAATCGTATCATTAAAAAAATGGCGAAAAAATGGACGCATCCTTTACAAACAAAATCACACTCATACATTTCCTATTTAGAACGTAAATATACGAACGCTAGCTTTATGCATAAAAATGTTTGTCGGGATTGATGCGAAATACATACTTCTAATATAAAAAATTTCAAATATTATATTTACGAAAAAAACGAACCCATACAAACATCGATAGCAGCAAAAACAAAACAAAGATGTACCAAACCAAAAGATTTAATACGGCGTATTGCTTGATTCTATCACAAACGTATTCAATATCACTATTTTTAGTCTAAGTTTTAAATTACCACGTTTGTAGTCAATTGAAAATTAAATCATAATTGACTCAACTACAAACATGGTTAAATCAAATATGTTTGTGATACTTATAAAAAAATATATCAACAACGGTTAAATTGTTAATTTAAATACGGAGCGTTGGTTGATACAATCACTAACGTATTTAGTTCCCCAATTTTCACTTAATTTTCGATTAACAATGCAACATGTTTGAATCAAGCAAGATTTTTTCTTTCGGTGCTGGCATTGTGGTAAGATAGAGATCTAAAAGAAAACCATTATCACCGCCATTACGGGGAGTGAAAGTCAGGCTTTTAACAATTTGGAATAGGCCCTGAGACGCGGCAAAAATTTCTGCCAGTTTTCCACTATTGTCTACATCGTCGGTCGATTTGGAGAATTCCAACCATGATTTGTTGTAGACGTTGAAGTCACCGGTAACGATAACTTCACAAATAGGGGACTTTGCTCTAATCTCGTCCACAATTTTTGTCAGTATATTAAAAAAGTTTGGGTTACGTTTGTTGGGGGACCGGTATAAAGCTATTGTAAAAAAAGTCATTTCTGGAAGACAAATCTTTAAAACCATTGTATTGAAGCCGTCACCGTGTAGTTCAAAATTTGGAAAGCGCGTGTACGCAACACTCTCATGAATGAATGCGCATACGCCCTGATGGAGTTTGAAAGCTGATTCGAGCCTATATTTGGAATTAAGCGATTCTATAAAGAGAAAATTTTCAGAAACTTGTGTTTCTGTAAGGAAAAGAATGTTCGGTTTGTCGTGCTCAAGATGATGTTGCACGTGGTCATGGTTAGCGTTCAATCCGCAGATGTTTTGAACATGTATTTTAAAATTTTTTATTGATTCATATATGTTTTGTCCCTGCAAATTCCGTGGACGTGCCGCTTTATGGGCGGGTGGATTGCGCAAATTTGCTTTACCACTTGCAGACTTATTTTGTTTCGGTTATATATATATATATATATATATATATATATATATATATATATATATATATATATATATATATATATATATATATATATATATATATATATATATATATATATATATATATATATATATATATATATATATATATATATATATATATATATATATATATATATATATATAAAGGGTTTTATTTTATTTTTTTATGTTTTATTTTAAAATGGATAACTAAGTAAAAAATCCTATCATACAACAAAATATGACATATGCCAATATTTCATGATAAGATGAAGAAATAATAACAAAATAATAAGTGAAAAACAAATTGTGAGAAATTTGCAGAAAACAAAACAAAACTAAATACCAATAATCCAGCTGATGCAGCGCACCCCAGACGCACCGCCCACCACCTCAATCGAGGCACAAAGCCCACACATAACTACGTGTTGGTCCGATTCCTCGGAAGAGCTAATGAGCGGTACCGCTACGGAACGCTGCCCAGCTAAGACTGGAAGTGCTGCCGTTGACTAATTAAAGTTCGTCCACCAGCACCCTAAGATATCATCTTGGCTAATGACATCTCCTGCCATTGCCAGTGGTATGTGATATCTCACGCTAACTCATATGTCAATGGCAGGGACTGGAGTACGCAGGGTAGTCAGACCCGTAGATCAACATTGATCATAATCGATCAAAATCGATCCCTCCTGCTTCAAATCGTCATATTAGAAATGTTTTATTATGTATTAAAATTTCTTCCAATAATAATAATAATAAAATAATTTAACTATAGAAAAAATAACTTAACTACAACACCTTTACTTTACCGTTATAATTGCAAGAAAATCAATTATTTCGAATTTTAGAAGATCGTTATTTACCAACATTTACACGAACAGCCTTTATAATAATTTGAAGGAGGTAATACATTTTTACTAATATGCGTTTGAAAGAAATTTTTATAGACGTTAAAGATCTAATAAGAATTTTTTGTTTACTTATAAATTTCATGTAATAAAAAATTGGTGATTTTTAACATTAAAAATATTGATTATAGTAGTATAGTAGTCAATAAAAAAGTATATCAGGTAAGTGTTTTATTTCATTTTTATATAAAACATACAAAATTACGATTGTTTTAGAGAAAATAATTACTAATATTTGAAGTCATATCATAAAAAAAATATCGTAATTTTGTATGAAAAGGTCAGTTTTCGAAGGGCTGTATCTCGAAGCCTGGGGATATTTTGGGGGTAATGCTCGAACATTTTTATCTTGTTGAAGCATAAACTCCCAAAAAAAATTGTCAGAATGAGGGGCCTCGGATTGTGGAGTGGTACCAGTATCTTTTTTTGCATTCGAGTTTTTTGTTGTCCTCGCTCGGTTTACGCCTCGAGCAATAATTACACTCTCATGCAAAAAAAGACCTACAATACATAAGTAGCAATTGTCTATATACAGAAATTACAAATTTATATCCTAGTATGCGATGCAAATAAATATGTAGTTTGAAGTTTGAAATAATTATTTTTGTTTGTAAATTGCTATGGGAATAAATTCTCCTACATTTTGTCATACGCTACCATATATATATATATGGTAGCGTATGACAAAAACTAGCATGACGTTTAAAATAATTTGGTAGTTTTTGAAAATGAACAAACAATCGAGAAAATGTTCAAAAACTTTCCAAAAACTGTAAAAATGTTTTACTAATTACTAGCTAAAATTAAACTGGAAATAATTACCTTTTATAAACAAAACTATAGTACAAAATAGCTATTTATGTACCAAGGGTGTTATGTAGGTTATTGCGCCCGGAAAGCGACGTAATCTAGACCGAGCAGAGGCCCGAGGGATGGATGTCGCTTGATGGGCGTAATACTCAGTAACACCAGTGGTGCATATAAGATTTTATGCTTAACTTAATAAGCTAAAAACAAACAAAGAATTTAATTTGTTAGTGTATATTGATATGCAAAAAAAATACAAATGTATCCTAGTATGCCAAGAAAATAACTATTTTGAAGCTTAAAATTATTATTTGTTGTTTGTACAATTTAAACAAATTTTCCTAAATTTTGCAGCGTATAACAAAAACATTGCATGACGTTTAAAATAATTTGATAGTTTTGGAAAACAATGCAAATATTTAATAACTAAAATGTTGCTTAAAATTTTTAAACAAATGTAAAAACCTTTTACTGGCTTATATTGAATAAGAATTATTTACATTTTGTAAGCAAAACTACAGTAAAAATAATTTTATTTAGTTTTTTAGCGTCTTAATAGCGGGCGTTATGAATCCATAATGCCCTCTCATAACGCCCCGGTTTTTATGAATGTGTTTATATATAGCGTATCCTAGACATTATAACAACTTTATATCATATAGCGTATCCTAGATATTATAACAACTTTATATCATTGTGAAGCATAAAATTATTTATATATTATTTTAGCGTCTCATAAGAGTGCGTTATGAATTCACAACGCCCTCTCATAACGTCTGGGTTTTTAAGGATATGTTTATAAATTATAAATTATATTTGGGGGAGGCCCTTATCACTTAAGGGTGTAAAAAATAGTTTACGACATATTCTCAGACCTACCGTATATACACATAAAATTTCATGGAAATCGGTCAAGCCGTTTCAGAGGAGTTTGGTGACAAACACTGTGTTACGAGAACTTTATATATAGATGAAAAATGGCAAAAAATTTTCTAAACGATAAATTCTCATAATTTTTTTAGAAAACTCCTCAAGCAAGTGGTATTGATAATAGCCAATAATATTTATGATATACTTCCTTTCGAAATTTTTGGCAAAAAATTATTTCGAACTATCACCGCCCTTGGGAAATTACTACAGATTAATTTCAAACAAATATTAAAACAAAAACAGAAGGCAACAATATATATGCTGTATACATATTCATATATTTGTAATTTTCGTTTTGTTTTAAGTTTAAAATACTAAAAATAAGCTGTGCAGCAATAAATAGTATATACGCACCTCGGACGAGAGCAAGTTGCCACCTTTAATGATTTTCAGCCTTCGGGACTCGAACACACCATAGGGAGGTCACCATGCACTTCTCTCCCTTGTTGTGTAACCTGCTATAAAAATGTTGTTTAATGTTTCATTTAATACTTGTAAAAAGAAAACAACTGTAATCACTGATTATACTAATAGTTTTCATTAGCTCAGAGGATGTGAAGAGGATATGAAGTTTTAATTTAGTGTCCTCTGAATAAGTAAATTAATATTGGTTACATTGAAAATGATTATACTGGTACAAACATTCTTTTCTAATCAAATATTTTAAATTATAAACCAAATTTATTGATATAAAGATCATCTCAAATTACCACAGTTCCAGATAATTTACCGCCCATTTTACTATAAATATAAGTTTTTGAAGTATTAAATCACTAGTATTTTTTTAATAGTGGTGTGAAGTGTTTAAAAATTTCAATTTAAATAATAATAAAAAAAATAAAAAGTGTTAATTAAATATATTGTACTTTATACCATGAGGATTATCTAGGAACACAAGGATATTCAAACATTAAACTATGAAAACTATAAGTTTGTCTCATTTAGGAATAATTGTTTTTACTTTCATTAACTTTTTATCTTCCAGTACTGGATATTATGAAAAACAGTGGGTGGATTTTGTAAAATTACGCCCCCAATACCAACCGGTGTAATTATTTATTTTTTATTTATAGACCCAAACTAAAGTCGGAAAATGGACATTTAATATTTTTATCTGGAAAAGATAAAAATATAACATTTCGAATGGATGGCCAAGGAAAGATTAATATTAACGATATTGAATTAGTTGGGTTATTACAAAAAGCGTCTACACAATTGTCGATATACAACTATCCGACAAATAGCATACTTCGCGTTGGAGTACGAGTTGGTGAGATAGAGAGAAAAATAAACGGTCCATTTGGTGTCTTAGCTAGATTGGCTAGGCTCGAAAATGGGTAAGTAAAATTAAAGTTATATGTAAACAGAAACAGTTATATGTAAATTCCATACTTGCTTAGCTTAAGCTATTTGCGATAAATACAACGAGGACGTCTAATTAAAAGAGTTTGTGTAGTTTACATTAGTTGCATAAAAACAGGAATTTTACAAATATCTCAGAGTAGTTTAACACTTAGATTAATAGACTAACTAAAGTGATCTGTGACTTAACTCAATAGTCAAAATCTGTTATATCAATTTGCCATACTTTTTTGATTTTCTTCAAACTTTTTACTGTGGAAGAGATAAAATACCTAAGATTTGCAAATTTTATCGTTTTTTTTAGAAAATGAAAGAAATTTTAAAAAAAAATTCCGCCTTATATTTACAGATAAAGATTTATTAAAAACTTTCTATAATTTCCAACAAAATTCCAATTTTTAGTGTTACGTAAAAAAATAAGAAAGTTATAAAAATAAAAGGAAATATAATATAAGCAGCGGGGACACCAACCCTACAACCATATTTTTTTTTTTATTATATAACAAATTATCAAAAGTTATAAATTTAATTACGTTTACTAAAAAGAACTTACTTTTCCTTTTAAAACTATATAATTGTTTTTTAAATCCGTCAAGTGGCTCTCGAGCTACGTCATTTTGAATATAGATGAAATACGTTGTTTAAAAAACTACCCCTAGCTCAAGAACCACTTAAAGGATTTATAAAAATGGATGTCGTTTTAAATGAAAAAATTAGTCATTTTCAATAAAATTAATTAAAATTAAAATTTTTGATAAATTGTTAAAAAAATTAAAAAATAAAAAACTTATAAGAAGTGGAGAGTTGATATCCCCATTGTTTTTTAATATTTTGTCCCATAATTTTAAAACTTCATTAAAAAACCAGAAAATTGGATTTAGCCGATGTTTTCTGTAAATTATAAAAATTTTTTAATAAATCTTTATTGAGGATATACAAAATAAAAAATTAAATCTTTATCTGTAAATA
The DNA here is from genome assembly GCA_963693315.1 of Diogma glabrata. Classification (NCBI taxonomy): domain Eukaryota; kingdom Metazoa; phylum Arthropoda; class Insecta; order Diptera; family Cylindrotomidae; genus Diogma; species Diogma glabrata. The sequence continues at coordinate 35,964 of CAVNZG010001112.1, forward strand.
TAAAATGAAATTTTTTGAAAAAATTCTATAATTTTCAAAAAACATCGGCAAAATCCAAATCTTTGGTATTATGTGGAAAAATAATTAAATTATAAAATTCTAAGGAAAAAAATAAAAATAAATGGGGATATCAGCCCTCAAACTCCGATATTCTAATTTTTTTTATAATAAATTATCAAAAATTGTAACTATGACAATTCAACTCACTAAATAAAGTTTCGATAAGGTCCAATAAAAACGCTTCATTTACTATTTTTAACAAATCAAAACGAATTGTATCGATTATTTTTCTCTGGTGGGAAGGAACAGCGAATTGTAGTGACTATTTTCGGCCTACTTAATATATTAATTTAAAACAAAAATTCACATACAAAATTATGTGAAAATGCAATTTGCAAATAGTAAAAATTCATTCATAAATGATTGCATGTTTATGTTTATTTGTCAAAAATAAATTACAAATTTATAACATTTATGCCCCTACTAAGATGAAATAATATTTACTTATGTATGATTATGTTGTATGAAATAATGTTACTATTTCTGTTCGTTAAATTGTCTGCTAAATACAACTCGTCATCAAATTATTAGTCGATTATTTTTCAACATTAACACTCATGCCATTTGAGGTTAAAAATTTTCATAAAATAACATTCGTAATAATGATTATGAAAAATAATCGACTATTATTTGACGACTCGTGATATTATATATGATTATTTTTACTAAAAAGGAAAAGGTGAAAAGGCAAAACCAATAAAACAAGAAAAAAAAATTTAAATTCGTCAAGTAGTTCTTGAGATCAATTAAATAGAACATGTATGAAACCCATGGTTTTCAAAAACTAACCCTAGCTATAAAGGGAGCACCACTGGCGAAAAAATGAAAAAATTTCTTTTACGAAATTTTGGTTTTTATTCTCTCCGTTCGACTGTAATTTGAAGCAAATCAAAAAAATGTTTGTCAAAAATTCCGATTTTGTGGTCGAAAATTCGTGAGTTTGACTAATATACATCTTCTTCTTTTAATTTCAATGAGCAATGAGGCTAATTTTCTTTTATTTCCTTATTATTATTACCATTAAAATACGTAGATTTTTGCATGAAACCTAAACAAAAGACTCAATAAAAAAACACGCTAGAATGACGAATGACAAAGATAAGTTTTGTGATTTTTAATATTTTTTATTTTAAAAAAAATTAACATTCTATCTTTTACCATATTCAAAATCAATCTGACATATTTGTTTTTTTGATCATGGCGCAGCCACAAATGGGTTATGCATTCTAATGTAACAATTTATGTAACAATTTAATTTATGTAACAATTGGCTATCTACTTTTTAATTTACTTTTATTTTCTCTATTCTATCATAAAATATTGGCCTATGTCATATTTTGTCAGTGATAGTATTTTTTGTTTAGTTATCCATTCTTTAACAAAAAATATAAAAATACAAAAAAAGAAAGATTTACGTCCATCAACACCTTTGAACGTATGTTATTGTGGGACCTTGGTCTTAAAAGGTTTTTATGTGTTATTGTGACACATATTGTAATTCCTACTACACAACACATTTTATTAAAAAAAAAAAAAAAATAAAACTAGGTAGCAGATTTTATATTTAGTGTATTTAAGAGGTTATATACACTTGCAACCCAAAAAAGTTGTTTTTCTATGATAGCATATGAAAAGTCTATTTTCATCACACTTAATGACCAGTGAAAATGGGTTCTTTTTCCACTAGTGTAAAAAGAATAACAAATTGTAGTAACTATGGTTTTTCATATAATTTTACAAAGTTTTTTAAGCAACGCAACCATGAAAAAATAGAATATGAACTTTGTTATATTGTCGATTTTTAATTCTATAATTTATAATAAATATCGGGTATATATATATATATATATATATATATATATATATATATATATATATATATATATATATATATATATATATATATATATATATATATATATATATATATATATATATTATATATTGACTTTTGAAGTCAATTTTATTCTATTTTATTGTATATGAAAGGTGATGTCCAGTTGTAGCTTTTGAATACCTTTTGATGAGTAGATCGTTTTTTTCCGATAATGTAAAGCTGTGGTATTTTAGAATTTGTGGAACTGCTAGAGCTTCGCTGAATCTATTTCGAAGTGATCTACTAACTTTATCATGTTCGACTTTACTGTAAAATAAAGTTTTTATTGTTTTAAAGTGTTTTTGCCCCCAATCCAGAAGTTTTTCGGGCGATAAAATAGCATCACATGGTTTACATAAATGGCTATTTCGAGCAGCTTCTCTTTTAAATAATGCTCCAACTCCGTCTGATGCGGCTTTACCGTGAGCAGTTGCGTGACAGTGCAATTAGTATGTCATGAGAAGGATAACATTTAGCAGGATTACATTTAGGACATTTAGTATGTCATGAAAAGGATTTTGGTATAAAAGCCGAATGCCACTGTCACCCAACTGCTCACGGTAAAGCCGCATCAGACGGAGTTGGAGCATTATTTAAAAGAGAAGCTGCTCGAAATAGCCTTTCATGTAAACCATGTGATGCTATTTTATCGCCCGAAAAACTTCTGGATTGGGGGCAAAAACACTTTACAACAATAAAAACGTTATTTTACAGTAAAGTCAAACATGATAAAGCTAGTAGATCACTTCGAAAAAGATTCAGCGAAGCTCTAGCAGTTCCACAAATTCTAAAATGCCACAGCTCTACATTATCGGAAAAAAACGATATACTCATCAAAAGGTATTCAAAAGCTACAACTGGACATCACCTTTCATATACAATAAAATAGAATAAAATTGACTTCAAAAGTCACTATAATTTTATGTAAGATAATTGTAAAAAGATGAAAAATATATTGGTTACTGTGTATGTAAATTAATCGTCAATCTGGAGCAGAATAATGATGTATATTAAATGTATTGTATATTGAACAAAAAATTCTATGTAAAAGTGCAAGTATTTTATCTTTGTTTAGAAGTTTATTACAATACTAACACGAAACATGAATTTCTATCTCGATAACAGAAGATCTTAAAAAAATTTATCACATACATTTTCGACTTAAAATTTTATGTAGAATACGATGATATTTTTTAAATTTCACAATCCAACGAATTTTGTAAAGTTGGCCGCCATATTTGATCCGCCATTTTGTTTTAAAAAAATTTTTCTTTTTTTAAATTAGATTCGTAATCTGCGAGCCTAACAATCTTAGAATATACTATTCTTTTACCATTTATTAGCGCATAGAAAGAGAAAATACGCTAAAACTACGCATTTTCCCGTTTTCGTCTTGTTTTGGGCCAGTTCCTGGTCGTTGCCAATTACAAAACAAAAGTTAATCGAAAGTAGATAAAAGAGAGAAAAAGTTTTAAAAAAAAATTTTAAAAAATCGTGGCATATTTCTTGAAATCCCGATTTTAAAGTTTTTGCCCTTAAAATAAGGGTGAGAACTACCACCAAAAATTTTTAAAAATATTGTTGTTATAATCTATGGTAAAAATTCTAACAAAATCATATTTTTTTTCAGTCGCACCGCACCCATTTTCCTACAAAATTCACAAGTTTGTGGGCGAGACAAAAAATCGAATTTTGTGAGCGTCACTGACGCCACTGAGGGCCACATTTTATCCGCCATTTTAAAATCATAAAATATGACACTAGATTCGTCACTGACACCTCCAAAAGCCAAACGAATTAAATTTTAAACAAATTTTTGTTCAATTTTCCGGTCGGCCATCTTGGATCCGCCATTTTAAATTTCGAAAATCTAACAGTGGATTCGTGTTGAGCGAGCATCAAAGCTATCGGGTGTACATAAAACAATATCATACCAAGACAAATGTTGCTGTTATAATGCTTCTTACATTAAGATCACTGCTCTTCGTGGCTTCCAGCCACCATATTGATTTCGCCATTTTGAATTTCAAAAAGGGGCACACGGCATTAGAAACTAGAAACAGGAAGCTACAATTTCTGCCCATAAAAGTTTCGAAAATCTTTAACCAATTCTGGATAGCAGGGGGTCTCCGAGTTGCAAAGAATGCCCCATATATATATATATATATATATATATATATATATATATATATATATATATATATATATATATATATATATATATATATATATATATATATATATAATATATATATATATATATATATATATATATATATATATATATATATATATATATATATATATATATATATATATACAGTAATCCCTCCGACTGCGCGGTAGTTCCGTTCCAGAAAAACAGCGCGCAATACAAAACCGCCCAATGTGAACCCTATTTTGTATGAAAATGGGGGGTTCGGTTCCAAATTTTGAAAAAAATTCAAAAAAAAATAATTTAAAGTTATAATTAAACAAAAATGAATACATATAGCCTGAAAAACATGTATTACTTCGACAACTCTTAAAAAGAAAACACTTCATAAGTTAACAGATAAATTAACATAAATAACATTTCAAAAAACAACTCAAATTTAAAAAAATAATATCAATAATATGAATTTGTTTAGAATATTCTTACTGGATTGAAATTGAATTTGATCTTTATTGAATGTTCCAGCCACACAGTTAAAAATAAACTGAATTTCTAATGCAAATTGCTACATATATGGGTCATTCTTTTACAAACCGAACACATTTTTGATTTGGCTGAAATTTTTTTAGAGCTTTTATAGGAAAATTCCCATTTCCCAAGAAAAAAAGATATACGTGCTCGAGAATTTTTTTTTTCGAAAATAAAGCGGTTCTAAATTTCGAGGATTTCGTGATTTTTTGCTGGAAGACTTATTTACAAAGATTCATAACTTCGGTTCTGGTAATGATAGAAATTTTTTTCAGTTTTATTTTAAAGCTATAAGGTGAACTTTAAAAAAAAATTGTTATCTACAAAAATTATTAACAAATTCCTATGTGTAAACAGTTTAGCAATAAGTCAGACACTTTCTCTCTGACACCTGCAATTTTGCTCTCTCGTGTACGAGTAGCATTAGAAATAAATTAATTTATCGAGCGCGGAAAGACAAAAAATTCCATAAATTTTTGTTGTCCCGCGCTGGATAAATTTATTTATTTCTAACAGTAGAATACGATCAAATACTCTTTATTTTAATATAATATAAATTTAATAATTAATAACATTTTATTTGTTTATAACAATCGGAATTTGCTAATAATTTTTATTGAATATATTTTTTTATTAAAATTCCATCTCTTAACTTTAAAATAAAATAAAACAAAAGCTTCTATCATTAATAGAACCGAAGTTATGAATTTTTGAAAATAAACCGTCAAGCCAAAAATCACGAAAGTCTCGAAATTTAGATCGCCTCCATTTTCCAAAAAAAATCCTCGAACACCTTTATTTTTTTCAATATCATACCCGTAAAAAATTTTTTAAGCAAGCAACAAATGCGTGATTTTGTTCAAATCTGTTCGATTTGTACAAAAATGACCCATATGGCAAATGTAATTTTTTTTTTAATTTTAATTGTACGAAATTTACCTACATATTCTAAAAATAGTTTTAAACGTCGCGCAGTGTGAAATTTTAATCGCGCAGTGCGAAAATTAGTATTGAAAACTCATCTCGCGCAGTGGGAATCGCGCAGTTAAAACCCGCGCAGTTGGAGGGATTACTGTTATATATATATATATATATATATATATATATATATATATATATATATATATATATATATATATATATATATATATATATATATATATATATATATATATATATATATATATATATATATATATATATATATAACATTTATTATTTTAGAACTTGCGGTTATTATTTTAGAACTTACGAAAATCTCTTAAAACATCCATTTTAATAAAAGCTTATTATCTCGAGAAATATCAATCATAGAGATTCGGTTACTATGAGTTTTTTGTAGGAAACTTAATTAACTACAACTTTGTTATTGACATTTTTCCTGTAGTCTTACCCATTTATGAAATAAAAACAAAAGAACAAGAAATTCATATAAAATTGACTTTAGTGATCTGTACTGTGTCACTGGTGTAAGTTACAGTTACATCTCCATAAGCATTTTTGTAGATAATTTAATCCTGAGTTAGTTGCTTTTTTCCATTTTGAAATAGTGTAAAATGCCACTGAGCTGTAATTTTTTTTTTTAAAAACACATAAGTTTACATGTATTTTGTATGGAAAATATTCAAACGCAAAGGCCGAGTGCTAAACATTAATTTTGGGGGCTCATATTTTAGGAGGACGTTTTCTTGGGTATTTCCAACAAAATTTCGGTGGGCACCAGAAAAAAAGAATTGTCACCCCAAAAAAAAGCACCCTATATATATATATATATATATATATATATATATATATATATATATATATATATATATATATATATATATATATATATATATATATATATATATATATATATATATATATATATATATATATATATATATATATATATATATATATATATATATATATATATATATATATATATATATATATATATATATATATATATATATATATATATATATATATAAAGACATATATATATATATATATATATATATATATATATATATATATATATATATATATATATATATATATATATATATATATATATATATATATATATATATATATATATATATATATATATTTATATACATATATATATATATATATATATATATATATATATATATATATATATATATATATATATATATATATGTATATATTTATATATATATATATATATATATATATATATATATATATATATATATATATATATATATATATATATAGGTCTATTTCATATTAAATTCAAGTAAAACGGGAAATTTTCACATGAGTGATTTAGAATCTCAAATTTATCATATGCATTCTGTTTGTCATCGAAAAAAAAAATATACGTATTTTTTTTTTCCCTTGAAAAACAGCATAAGTGTAAAAAAAATCAAATTTTGTCAAAAAAAACATCTTTCGACTGGCCCCAAATAACTTGGGAATGGATAGCCCTAGTTCTAAATTTTTTTTTTAAACAAAAGTTAAAAGAAAAAAAATAATTCGTTTTTAATGATTTGTATCTCACTCAAATATTAGTTATAGAAATTAGTTATAGAAAAGTCGATTTTTTTTAATGGAAATTTTAATTTTTTCCACTTTTGCGGATGATATTTCTGTAACTAATATTTGAGTGAGATACAAATCATTAAAAACGAATTAATTTTTTTCTTTTAGCTTTCGTTTAAAAAAAAAAGATTAGGAATTAAAGCTATTCATTCCCAAGTTATTTGGGGCCAGTCGAAAGGTGTTTTTTTGACAAAATTTGATTTATTTTACACTTATGCTGTTTTTCAAGGAAAAAAAAAATACGTATATTTTTTTTTTTCGATGACAAACAGAATACATATGATAAATTTGAGATTTCAAACCTGATAAATTTGAGATTTCACATAAGTATGTGATCCAACTTGAATTAAATATGAATTAGACCGTCTAATTCATATTAAATTCAAGTAAAACGGGAAATTTTTACATGAGCGCTTTGGAATCTCAAATTTATCATATGTATTCTGTTTGTCATCGAAAAGAAAAATATACGTATTTTTTTTTCCTTGAAAAACAGCATAAGTGTAAAAAAAATCAAATTTTGTCAAAAAAAACATCTTTCGACTGGCCCGTTAATTCTTTAGGGCTATCCATTCCCGAGTTAGATAGCCGTAATTTTAAACGAAAGCTAAAAGAAAAAAAATAATTCGTTTTTAATGATTTGTATCTCACTCAAATGTTTGTTATAGAAATATCATCCGCAAAAGTGGACAAAATTAAAGTTTCGACTAAAAAAAAAACGATTTTTCTATAACTAATTTCTATAACTAATATTTGAGTGAGATACAAATCATTAAAAAAGAATTATTTTTTTTTCTTTTAACTTTTGTTTAAAAAAAAAAATTTAGAATTAAAGCTATCCATTCTCAAGTTATTTGGGCCAGTCGAAATATGTTTTTTTTGACAAAATTTGATTTTTTTACACTGATGCTGTTTTTCAAGGAAAAAAAAAATACGTATATTTTTTTTTTTGATGACAAACAGAATACATATGATAAAATTGAGATTCCAAACCACTCATGTGATCCAGCTTGAATTTAATATGAATTAGACCTATATATATATATATAATATATATATTATATATATATATATATATATATATATATATATATATATATATATATATATATATATATATATATATATATATATATATATTATATATATATATATATATATATATATATATATATATATTATATATATATATATATATATATATATGTATATATATGTATATATATATATATATATATATAATATATATATATATATATATATATATATATATATATATATATATATATATATATTTATATATATATATATATATATATATATATATATTATATATATATATATATATATATATATATATATATATATATATATATATATATATATATATATATATATATATATATATATATATATATATATATATATATATATATATATATATTTATATATATATATATATATATATATATATATATATATATATATATATATATATATATATATATATATATATATATATATATATATATATATATATATCACTGGCGGGCGGTACGAAGAAAGCAGGGTCATACCTGCTTACCCAAACAAAATTTAAAATAGTCTTAACAAAAATTTATATTAATTAAAGAATATAAAAACATTCTAAATCGATTATTAATATCATTTATTTATTAACGATCATTCTAATATTCCAAAAATCTATATTTAGATGTCAGCCTTTTTGAATTTTCAACACTCCAAATCTAAAATGCACATATAAATAAAATATAAAAAAATTTGGTTTTTTGGCAGATTTTATCTATTCTTTGTTCTTTGGTCATCAGTAAAATTTCTGCTTTCAATCGCTATGTATTCCTTAGAAGTTGTATTGAAAAACAAACAATTAAAGTCCCAATAAAATGTGTGAAAATAAGCAGAAGATAATTCTGCTTGTAAAGTTTTTTCTTTCCTTTCCTTTTGTCATTTCACATTTGATGTACATTTTGCAACACATGTTTTTTAGCTTTGTAGTATGAAGAAAAATGTTTGTTAGTTTTTTCCTGATAAAATTGAAATGATTTTCAATCTATTGGTTGTGTTATTAAAATGAATAACATTATTAATTTATAGTTTTGATGGGTGTAATATTTCGTTTATTAAAATGGTGCAACCATTAACTAATATTGTTTCCAGTGATTTAAATGATGAAATTATTGGATCTTTCATTGAAGGTTTTTTATGTATGTTTCTTGAAAACGGCTCATTCGATTTGAATGATTTAAATTGTATTCTGTTAAGGTAGACTCCCAAGTGGTCCATTTTTTTATGACGTGAAAAATACCGTTTTCTATGATAGCAGAGGAAAAGTTTATTTTCAAGCAGGATTAATCCCCTGTGAGTTTTTTTTCCTCTAGTGTAAAAAGAATTACAAATTGTAGTTGCTATGGTATTTTCATATAATTTTAAAACAAAGCAACCATATTTAAAAATAGAATATGAATTTTGAATGTTATTTTGCCGATTTCTAGTTTAATAAGTCGAAGATAAGAAAATTAGCAGAATAATAGGATTTTTTATGTTTATCAGATATAATCATCTTAAAACATAATATATCTCATAATTTCGATTTTTTATTAAAAGCTGATTACTTTCGATTCCGACGAGCCTAAGTATGTAGAAATCGATCTTAGGAAAGCGTTTTTATCGAATTTCTTCTTCTTAAATCGAAATAAAAAATTTCTGCGCAAATTCAGAAAAAATAAATTTTTATGTTAGATTTAGACTTTGTTTGAGTAACACAAATTTTTATTTTTGGATACATTTATTTATTTATTTATTTATTTCAATTTACATACTAGCAAACGGAAATATTTCCAATAACATGCTAGTTATAAAAGTAATACAAATTAAAGACAATATTTAAAAAATTATATAAAAAATTACAATAAAAAGTTTAAATTTAAAAGTAATACAAATTAAAGACAATATTTAAAAATAATAAAAAAAATTACAATAAAAAGTTTTAATTTAGTTAATGAAAAGATAATTTTAATGTAATAAAAGAAGAATATTTAATACAAGATAAAATAAATAATATTAGAATTTAAAATATATAAGAAAATAATGTTAATTTAATTTAATTTAACAATTTGTAAAAGGCTTCTTTTAAACTGGACTAAGTTGGAGCAAAACAAATTGATTTGATTAAATTTAACGTTGTGGCTGTACTGTAATCTAATTAACGGTGAATGAACTCTTAGATTAGTTAGAAAAGTATTATAATACAGAGTGTACGAATGCCTAGTATTATAACAAGGTGTGGTATTCAAACGAATTAGACTAGTCAAATCTGATTCTATACTACGGTTACGAATTTTATAAAGGGTTGTTTGATCAGCAATTGTACGTCTCTGTTCCAATGATAATAGATTATATCGTTTTAGTCTATCTTTATATGGTTGATATGGGCAGCTTAATTTAAAGTTCAGAAATCTAGTAAACTTCTTTTGAACTCTCTCAATATTATCAATATGAGTTTGATATTTTGGATTCCAGACTGGCGAAATATATTCTAATAAAGAACAAACAATAGAATTAAAGATTGTAATAAGTGTTTTAGACGAACGAAAATTTGAACACACTCGCATAACAAAACCAAGCATTTTGAAAGCTTTGTTAACATTGTCTTGAATATGTATATTAAATTTTAATTTGTTATCCATAATAATGCCTAAATCACGAATACTTTGTTTTTCACATAGAGTTAAATTGTTAATATTATAAATGAATTGTAATTGAAAAGATCTGGGCTTAAGCTTAAAGGTAAAACATTTATTAATGTTGAGATATAGATCGTTACTTTTGCACCACTCATATATTTTAATAAGATTATTTTGAAGCACTATACAGTCAGCTATGGATTTGATTGATTTAAATATTTTCAAATCATCAGCAAAAAGTAGTGCTTTGCAATCCAAGCGTAAGCAAATATCATTAATAAACAAAATAAACAATAAAGGTCCCAAGATTGAACCTTGTGGTACACCCGAATGAGGACAGAAAGAAAATGATTCATAGTCATTAATGCATACAAATTGAGATCTTTGTTTTAGATAAGATTCAACCCACCTGATAAACATTATATTCAGACCAAAATTACGTAATTTTTGAAGGAGAATATTATGGTTAACTTTATCAAAGGCCTTTGAAAAATCCATATATATGACATCAACACCAGCACCAGAGTCAAGCGATTCATAAATATATTCCGTATAGTTAAGCATATTAGTAAGAGTTGACCTACCCTTAAAAAACCCGTGTTGGTTTTTAATAATATTAATATTAGTAAAGTCAAACAGTTTATTGTGAACAATTCTTTCGAAAATTTTGCTGAAACAATTCAATGTTGCAATTGGTCTATAATTTTCTACATCAGTACTGTCACCAGTTTTCAAAATTGGAATGATTTTAGCTATTTTCCATCTAATAGGAAAAACATCATTTTCAAAAGACTTATTAAATAGAATTGTTAATGGCTGACAGATCAATGCAGAAGTGTTTTTTAAGAAAATAGGAGGAATTAGATCTGCTCCAAAACCTTTATTTAGATCAAGTTTATTTAATACCGCTAGTACTTCTTCTTCCGTTACAGAAAATAAAGAATCTTCCAAAGAGATATCACTTGTTGCAAATGTTGGTGTGGAATAAAGAGGGGTACTGGTGTACACAGATTGAAAATATGTCGCAAAAAGATCACAAATTCCTTTGGTTGAACTTTCTACATTGTTTTTAAAACGCATTGACGCTGGGATAGCATTAGTTTTTTTTAATTTTTTTGTGAAAGACCAAAACTTTTTAGGATCTGACGAAATGGAACTTTCAATATCACTTAAATAATTTGCATAACACACATTAATTTCCCTTTTAACAGAGCTCCGCAAAGAAGAAAACATATTGTAATAATCAAGATCACCAGTTTTTTTAAACTTTCTATGAATTAGATTTTTAAATTCAATCATTTTTAACAAACTTTTTGAATACCAGATGGGATATTTACTAGATTTAATTTTGAATTTAGGGACAAATTGATTGATTAACTGATAAAGAACATCATAAAAAGCACCAACTAACTGATCAACATCTTTATTGCCAAACATGTGACACCAATTAATTTCAGATAGAGCTACGTTAATTTCATCATAATTTCCTTTGTAAAAATTAAAGCGTACAGATTCATCGGCTTTTAAGAGATCAAATTTTTTAAGATTAATTGAAATTTCAATCGGTGGATGATGTTGATCAATTTTTGATAACACATCCGTAGGATTGCTTACCCTAACATTGCTTACATGCAAATTGGATAAAACCAGGTCTAAAATCCGATTAGATTTGTTAGTTAAATGATTGAATTGGGCAATATCAGTGAAACTCAATGTTTCGATAAGTGCTTGAGCTGGTCTAGTGACACTTAAAAGGCTTGGTTCTAAGATATCAGCAACAAATGACCACTTAATATTAGGTATATTGAAGTCACCAACAATAAGAAAGTAAGAATCAATTTTATGTGTATTTATAATATTGTTGATATTTTCAAAATAACCATCATAATCCAAGATAGTTGCATTAGGATAAATACAAGGTACGTTCAAATATAATTTTTTGTGTTTAAACTTAAGACATACCCATATCTCCTCCAAATAAACTTCCCATAATGGTAAACGAAAGCTTTGAAACTTGGAATTAATTACTATCAAACAACCCCCACCATCTTTTTTATTAGGAAAAAGATTAAGATCTCTATCCCTTCTATAAACAGTGTATTGATTAGAAAATAATTCATTATCAGATATGTTATCTTTTAGGTATGTTTCAGTAAGACATATTACATCATAATTAGAAGCAAGTAAGTTTTTAAAAAAATCGTTTGTTTTGCTTCTAAGACCATTAACATTTTGGTAGTAGATTGATAATAACATTATAAAAACTATGTATAAAATGAATAAAATGAAATAAAATAACACTAAACTAAATAATATTAAAAAAAAAAGGAAATAAATTAATTATCTCGTAAAATTTGAATTATTTCAGCAGATGTAATTTTAGTGATTTTATCATTATCGAACATTATCGCCATTTTGAACCCATACATATTTAGCTAGTTTATCAGTTAATAACTCTCTGGCTTTTAAAAGTAGTTGTTGCTTGTAAGGGTTAAGATATTCAGTAATGTAGAAGGTTACGACCATTATCAATTGATAAATCATAGCCAATATCACTTATAATACTGTTTCTTTTCATTGAAACTTTTTTAGCTTTGAAGCCATCCAAAATTTTTTGTTTTGTCGAAATATCGTCACATTTCAATATAATTACAGGAATAGTTGTCAAATTCCTTTTAAGAGACCTTGAAATACTTTTTATATTATTAGAAGTTGAAGAAACTTCATAGTAAGCTAGAAGTTTTTGTTTAATATAAGATAAATCTTCATCAGCTTTAAAAGGAATGCCATGAACAACAAGGTCAAAACTGCGTTCATTATCATCCAGCGATATTACTTTAGTATTAATACTCTTATTAACACTCACAGTATGCTCAAGAATTTTCATTCTCTTCTCCAAATTCTCCAGTTTAATATTGAAGCCGTCAATTAGGTTGGAGAATGAATCAACAGTTTCTTGAAATAATTTGTTGGAAATAGTTATTGCATCTAAATCCATTTTAACTTTAGTAAGCACAGTTTTTATATCATGTACTTCATTCTGAGATTCATCAGAAACCACAGTTGGAACAGGAACTGCAATTGATTTTTTTGATTTTAATGGTATACATGTGCTGCAGATCCAACCATTAATTGCACCAGAAGTTATAAGATCAAATTGGTCTTTAGTTAAGCTCAAACATTTAGAATGAAAACTATTTTCGCATACGCAACAGCTTAATCCAGATTTTTTTCTTGTAATGTTAGATGAACAATGTATGCATAACATTTTAATTAATCATTTATGATTAAAACCAACATATAATATACGTTTAAAATTGGATAATTAGACAAAATATTAAATATAAATTTATTTTAATATCAAATACAAAAATTGAAAATTGTGAACGGAAAAAACAAACACGTCCGATGCGATGCACACTAGATATTGTTTTTTGAAGAAAAATAAAAAAAAAAAAAAAAAAAAAAAAATTGAAAGAAAAATTGCTAGCAGAATTAACTTGACATAGTAAAGTAGATCGTTTGCCAACCATAGTAACATTTGGTAATATTTAGAAGTTATTAACGGTTCCATTATGCGAAGAAGGGAGCGGCTTATCGATTGCGAATGCGATATATGAATGCCTTGAAGAGTGGGATCTTACTGATAAAGTCGAAGCCATGTGTTACGACACGTGTTGTAATTCAAGATATTCCAACCAGAAGCGTCATCAATATAGGGTTATTAAATAGGTTTATATAGTTTTATAACAATAATCTTTTACAGTTATATTAGTTTAGTTTACTTGCTAAAAATAAGAATTTTTTATTTAAAAAAAGATATTCCTTTTTTAGAGTAATAAACCAATAAAACAAATTGTCAATGTTTGGCGACACAATAATCCTTCAGACAATCCCAAATATTGAAATATTGTTTTATAGTTTTATTGTTCAAATTAAAGGATTTTTAATTTAAGGTGTTTTGGGTTTTTCTAGATTTTTTGTGTTTATAGTTTTATTTTATGAATTACGATCTACTAAGTTGTACATTATATATTTAAACTTTAAATATAAATAATTTTATGTAAATAGTTTTTAAGAGGTTTCTTTAAACCAAAAAACGAAATAGAAAAGTAGTCTTAAGTTTATATTCAAATAAAAAACATTAAAATTAAAAAGTAAAGTGTCGAAGTTTATGTTTCATTGTGTTATTGTGTTATTGTGTTTTGTTGTTGTTTATTGATGGATTGTTGTGTTGTTCTTCAAAAAAAAAACCAAAGACTAGGTAAGTTTTTTTATTAATATTTAATATCTTAGATGTTCAGCATCCAAGATACAACAAATTGGTGTCAGAAGTGGCCGTTACCGAAGTGATAATTTTTTAAATAGAAAATAATAGAAATCGAATCACCGGTAACGTAAATGATCTAAATAAAATATTATTTATTTTATCGTGTGTGATTAAGTTATAAAAAACAATTAACAACGGGTTATATGTCGCACATAGATGAGCAGTAAAAATAAACAGAGTAATACAAATAAAGCAAAACATTTTTCGCCCATTAAATTAAGAGACGGAAAAGTTTTAAACACTAGCATAATAGTAAATAGAAAATCTATAGTAACTCCTAGTTTAGAAAAAGTGAATTGTTTTAATACAAACGTATCTATTGTTAAAAAAGTGAGCAATTTTTTATATGAAGATTTTGACAAAAGAGTGCCAGAATTTGGTGGCAAAGATAGCGTTTCACTAAATACATTTATTTTGAGATGTAATGCATTTCACAATTCACTTTCTAATCAAGGAAAAATAGATTTTTTTGAAAACTTGGTTTTTAAACTGCGAGATAAAGCAATCGATGCTTACTCTCGAGATACTGTGTTAAATTTTAATGATTTAAAATTAGCTCTAGAAGGGTCAATACGTCATAGGAAAATTTCAGAAATAGAACTAGAAATAAGTAGAACTAAACAGGGTTCCTCAAATGTACAAAATTTTGCGGATAAAATTAAAACCTTGTTAGACGAAGCTTATTCAGTTGCAAAATTTTCTTATAATGAAGTTAAAGTGCTTGAACATGTTCAACAAGAAATGGGAACTAAAGCAGCAAGAGCGTTTAAGGAAGGCTTAAACGAGCCATTGAAAAACAGAATCATCGGGTCTAGCTTTAATAAAAGTCTTGACGATATAATTGCAATGGCTGTTGAAGAAGAACCATATGCTTGTCAGCATAAAGAGCACTTGAACCAATATAAAAATAATCCCAGAGAGTTTATACCCTATAGAGAGCCGGTAGTCTGCAATAGATGTAAAAAAAAGGTCATATAGCGAAAAATTGTTTTGTAAAACTTGAGAACCAAGATAACCCTGGCAAAGTTGTTAATTTCAAACTAGAAAAAGTGAGCAGCATAAAACAAATTTCAAACCCAAAAAACTCCAACAGCGACAGATTATCAGAGGAAGCGAACCTCAATATGATAAATCTGTCGGAAATCTAAAAATTTACATTATTCAAGAGAACAATTCCGTAGATCGAGACGCGGAGTTTTGTTCAAAAATAATGATTGACGGTACAGAAAAGAGAGTTAAATTTTGTGTAGACACAGGTTCAGAAATTTGTTTGATAAAAGAGCAATTGGTTTACAATCACCTAAATGCAATTGATAAAAATGAAAGCATTTTTATAAGAGGTATTACGTCAAATGTCCAAAGTACATTAGGTACAATTTTAATATTTGTTTTGATCGGGAAACGTTACATTAAACAGAAGTTTCATGTGGTACAAAATGATATTAATATTTCGCAAAACGGAATTTTGGGTGTTGACTTTTTAAAAAGTAATAACATCCAAATAAGTTTTAACAAAGAGAGCTTAGGTGAACCAAATACACACTGTAATATTGAACAAACTAAAGAAATTGATACGCAAAAAATTAAACCTCTGCCCGGAATAAAAAACTTAGGCAACACTTGCTACATAAACGTGTTAATACAAATTTTATTGAATAATGAGTTTTTTGTTGACGGTATATCAAAGATGAAATCACATTGTGGATACAATAAAAAGCAATTACACAGAGGCGTTTGTGATTGTTTCAAGTGTATTTGGTACAGGTTATGGAAGTTATTTAAGTCCAATACCAGTGTTGTTGACTCCACCGAATTGGTTAACAAACTAGAACTTCTAATTCCAGAACTAGTAAACGGTTCCCCACAAGATTGTAACGCGCAAATAATAGTTCACTAAATGATTCAAATTGAAAGTCATTTTTTTTCCATTAATTTGTGTTGTGTAGTAAAATTAAAAAAAATAATCTTCTTAGTTTCATTGATGTTCCCTTTTTTTTTATTCGAATAAATATTGTATTTAAATTCACGTTACATTTTCTTATGTTAAAACCCAAAATTTGATTTTGTATAAAAACAACTGATTCCTAATTTTTTTGTTAAAAATTAAAAACAATTCTTTCTAATTTTCATTGATGTTTTTTTTTCTTATTATTTAAATTCAGATAAATATTATATTTAAAATGACGTTAGATTTTTTTTTATATGTTAACTAGAAAAATTGATAATTGTATAAAACAGCTGATTGCCTTTTGCATGATTAAAACATGAATTTATATAATTTTTTTTGTTAATTGATTTTTTTGTTAATTTAAGTAAGATTAGAATTAAGCTATGAAAAAACCAGTAATTATTGCAATTTTAAAACTTTAAAATCTACCAAAAAATAAAACAAATCAACAAATCCGTTGGGCAATTTTGATGCAGCTATAACAAAATCTACGATATCAAAAGTTATATTCTTTTGGTACAAAATTATCGATAGATGGTGCTAAGTTGGGTGTTTTAAGCTGAATGATTTTATCCATTATTGAAACTTCAACCAACATTCCAGTATTTTTGAACACATATATATATATATATGTCTAAACTTTAACGCAACAAATAATCAAATAATCGAAATAAATTGAGGAATTTTACTGTTCTACCTGGTCTACATGCCATTTTGGAAAAACGTCTGCTTTAACAATTTCGAAACAGTCACAAAACTTTAAAAAAATAACAAAACTAGGACAGCCAACTTTCGTTAATAGAGTAAAAAGAAAACCTGGGGAAAAAAATTGGAGGGGAAAATTCTACTATATAAGTTCGAGCAAAATAATAGCTCGGCCTATTGTGTTTTGGCATTAATCAAAAACATATATTCTGTTTGGACGGAGATCAAAAATCAACAAATTTTTCGCTGAAAATTTTGATGAAAAGGGCAGATCCAGCCATTATATAAGAATGGAAATCGAATTAAGTTATTTTGGATAAATTTAAAGGACAACCCGTACAACATAACTTAAGTATTTGTTTTATTTTTTGTTTTCTTTATTTAATAACAAGTATCAAAGTAATATTTTTTTTTTTTTGTTTATAAAGTTAAATTGGTTTTTATAATAAATTGTGAATATTTTAATTTTCTTGTCTTTTTTTGTTTATTAAATGTTGAGTGTTTAGTGTTTGTTTGATGAGGCAGTTCAAAAAAAATTAATGAGAGTTATTTTGTGCAACATTTTAATTGAAGGCCCGTCCCACAACTAAAAAATAATATAGCGCTGCGATAAAGGTACCGTTATATTTGGCATCCCTTGTTTGGGGACATAACCAGAAAAAACAACAGCTTTAGTTGAAGTGTTTTAGCAAAGTAGCTCCCTCATCTTCATTGATTTTGTTTTTTTTTTAAGTTTTTGTTATGTAAAGTGATTAATGTTATTGAAACAGTTTTAGTTGTTATAAAATTTTTGTATTTGTGTTTGTTAGTGATACACAGGTTTTGGGGAAATTATGTGTTAGATTAAGGTGCATGGAAAATTTTTTTTTTGTTGTGTAAAGTGATTAATGTTATTGGAACAGTTTTAGTGTTAATAAATTTTTGTATCAGTGTTTGTTAGTGATATACAGTTTCTGGGAAAATTATGTTTTAGATTAAGTTGCATGAAAAAAAATTGTTTGTGCTTTGTTAAGTTATGTATATAAGTTAAGTTATGTGTATAATACACATATATATGGAAAAAAAAATTAATTATATGTTTGTGATTAGTGTTAATTAGTTTTTGTGGTTTCGTGCAATATAAAAAAGGATATTATTAATAAAAAAAACTTTTTGCTAGTATTTTTTGAAAAAAAAAAGAAAAAATTTTGCCAATATTCAAAAAATTTTTGCCAGTACAGTGAGTGAACGAGCTAAATAATAAGAAAATATAAATAAAGTCTAATACGTGGATCATCAGTAGCAGATCAAGCTACAAAAGTAACGGAAACAAACACATGGAGTATAAATTTTTATAACCAGGTAAAATTATAGTTTATTAATTAAATAAATAAATAAATTATTCAATAAATAAATAAAATTTAAAATTATTTTTTCAATTTCCTTCGTTTCACTATTGATGCATTGTATTTAAAATAAAAAAAATTTATAATTATGTCATACAAATTTACAATTATGTATTTCAATTTCCCGATATAAGAGATTACTTATATTTTGTTCCTTTTGCTCTTGTTGGTTGTCTAATTTTTCCGTTCTACTCGCTGGTTTCAGGATTTGCTAACACATACTTATAAACGATATTTATACATTAGTTGGCGTATTTTTTATAAATATTTTGTTGCAGTACTTATCAATTTAAAATTCTAAAAATTAAGCATTCGTGAAATTTATCTTTATATCGTCTTTAATTATTAAGAAAGATTTTTAGACGTTGAAAGAAAAAATACACAATATTTTTCGGGAATAATTTTGGGGTGTATTAATTCATTTCTTGGTTTCATTTCTTGGTACGAGATTTTATCTTTCTCGTAAAATTTAAGTAATGGCACTAGGTGAAGATTATACGTACGAGCCTTTGCATTTGAGCGAAGAAGAACGCAAGCACGAGCTTTCCATCAGAGGTGTAGAGGGGTTGGTGACAGCAAGAAGCGAAACGGCTGCTTTAAGAAATGCTTTAGCCAAAGAGAGTAAAGGAGATGAAAGACTGCCATTTCTGACTATTTCAAAACCTGTGGAAGAACTAGATAAGGCACGTACAACATTGACCATTTTAAGGGATGATTTTTCAGTCGCACAAAGAAAAAACGATACGGAGCTCTTGGAAATTGTTAAATCTAGGTCAGGTCTATGGATTAAACGACTACTTAGGGTAAAAGATACCACTCTTTTAGGTCACTCGGAAGTTTTGGACGGTCTTAAACATTTATTCAAAGAAGCATCCTCCCACCTCCAAGAAGAAGGAGCAAACTGTACTAATGTTATCAGGACGTCGTCAGCCGAATCAAGTCAAAATATACGACTGTCAATAGAACGCGAAAGAAATAACGCAGCATCAGAACAACTGGCAAGCCAATTTGATCAAATGAACGTTGGTAGGGGCAGAGGAAGACTTTCTGCCAATAGTCCGAATATTTCATTTTTAGATCCAACCCATCGTTCTAGTGAACACGTAAACGAGATGTACAAAGGAATGGGAGATTTCAGAAATACCTCAAAAAATAATTTTCTCGTTCCCGGATATGAACAACAGTTTACTATAAATCCAAGAGCTGATGCGTTGCAAGATCCAAACTATATTAAGAAACGATTCTAAGGAAACTCAACAACATTTACATTTTAAAAATGAAGAGTTAGCCAACCATTGCATATGTTCCTTTGGACATCATGGAAGAAGAGAGTCCAGAAATACAAAGCAAAGAAATTTTGAGCTAAAAGATGAAACCGAACGAATAGGAAGGAAACTGCAGTGTTGGAATTGCCAAGAACTAGGGCACTCCCACCGGAACTGCCAAAAAACTCAAACTAGAATTTTTTGTTACATCTGTGGCAATCCAGGATTAACGGCGAAAGATTGTAGACAGCATTTAAATTTTCAGTCACGTAGAGCAGAAACTTTTACTCATCCGGCAAATAACCAACATTACTGTGGAAAAAACAATGAATCGGGAAACGAATCAATGGGAGAACGAAAAAGAGATGCCACCGATCTTCCAGTAAATACAAGGCATCAGATACACCCGAAATCGCTAAACCAAACACCATAGGAAGTTCAGAACTAAATATTATGTCATCTATTTTAGATTTACAGAAAGATCGTAGACCTTATTTAAAAGTGGAGATCTTAGGATATGAGTTAAAAGGGTTAATGGACTCGGGTGCTAGTTGCACCATTCTCGGACTTGGTGGTTTGGAATTCTTAAAAAAACTTAATTTAACAGGTCAACCGAATTCGTCAGCCATTAAAACAGTAGATGGAACTGTTCATTCAGTTTTAAGTGTCGTAGATATCCCATACAAAGCACTGAATATGATAAAGGTAGTACCAACATACGTCATTCCATCACTTCCCAAAACTCTTATTTTAGGTATAGATTTCTGGGAACATTTCGGCATTAAACGCAAGTTCTGTGAAATGATGTTGGATTGCAATGTTGTAGATCATCCAGCGAACAAAAACCGAACCACTTTAGATCCAATACAATGTAAATACCTGGAAGCTACAATTCAAAAGTTCAAAACAACAAAGGAAGGTGAGCTAGGATGTACAAATTTATTTACGCATGTGATTGACACAGGGAATGCAAAACCGATAGTAAAACGACCATATCCATTATCACCCTATTTGCAGAAGGAAGTTGATGCAGAACTCGACCGAATACTCAGTTTAGGTGTGATAGAAGCAACTCAAAGCGAATGGGCCAATCCACTAGTTTGCGTCCGAAAAGCAACAGGAAAAGTTAGGCTTTGCCTCGACGCGCGTGCTCTTAATCAAGTTACCGTCAAGGATGCTTACCCGCTTCCTCACATTGGAGGAATATTAGGACAAATAAGATCTTCAAAGTACATGTCAGCATTAGATCTATCAGACGCGTTCTGGCAGGTTCCACTACATCCATTGTCACGTCCGAAAACAGCTTTTATTGTTCCAGGTAGGGGGCATTTTATGTTTAAGCGCATGCCATTTGGGTTATGCAATAGTGCACAGTCTATGTGTCGAGTACTAGAAAAGTGTTTGGGACACGACCTTGAGCCAGAAGTTTTTGTTTATATAGATGATATCATAATAACATCCAACACCTTTGAACGACATTTATATTTATTAAATGAGGTAGCAAGGAGACTAACAAACGCGAATTTATCAATAAGCCTTGATAAATCAAAATTTTGCGTGAAAGAACTGCGATACTTGGGCTACGTGTTGGATGAAAATGGGCTGGCACCCGACCCTGAAAAGATATCGCCTATTTTAAATATTCCACACCCAAAAAACGTGAAAGATGTTAGACGATTACTGGGAATGGCAAACTGGTACCGTCGGTTTATTAAGGATTTTTCCACCATTACCGCTCCAATTAGCGACTTATTAAAGAAAGGAAATTCACAATTTATCTGGACAGAAAAAGCACAATCTTCATTAATACAGTTAAAGACAGCACTTGTTTCAGCTCCAGTGTTAATAACTCCGGACTATAACAAACCCTTTACAATACAGTGTGATGCATCAGAGCTCGGCATGGGTGCAATTTTAACGCAGGGAGAAGGAGATCAAGAAGGCATCATTGCATACTACTCCGAAAAACTAAGCCCTACTGAACGCAAATACTCAACTACTGAAAGGGAATGTTTAGCAGTTGTGAGGTCTATATATAAATTTAGATCATACATTGAAGGTGCAAAGTTTTTCGTTATAACGGATCATGCTTCACTACGATGGCTCATAAATCTTAAAGATCCGACTTCTAAGCTGGCACGATGGGCATTAAAACTCCAAGAATTTGACTTCGAAATCAAACACAGAAAAGGCAAACTAAATGTTGTGGCTGATGCACTATCAAGGCTGATGGAGGTCAATGAAATAAACCAAGAGGATAAGGATGAAAACCATAATCTACTAAAGGATAAGATATTACAAAATCCGGACCGATTCCCAAATTTCACTGTCAAAGAAGATCATGTGTTCAAATTATGCAATAATAATACAAAGAAAGGAGATTGCGAATGGAGATGTTACGTTCCCGAGAATCAGAGATTAAAAATTCTGCAGTTGTATCACGACAGTCCTTTAGGTGCTCACCTTGGTGTGTCTAAAACTTTCAAGAAAATAAAACAGAAGCACTACTGGCCAAATATGTACCGACAAATAAAAGATTATGTCAACAAGTGTGGAGATTGTCAAACGAACAACCACCCCAATATTTCTATTAAAGTGCCAATGGGTAGTCAAAAGAATGCAAATAGTCCATGGGAGATGATTGCGGTAGACTACATGGGTCCATTTCCGAGGTCTAAAATGGGAAACCAGTATCTTTTAGTAATAGTTGACGTCTTTAGCAAATTCTGCATCCTGAAACCAGTGAGAAGAGCCGAAACCAAATCTCTCATTCAAATTCTAGAGAACGAGGTTTTCCTTATGTTTGGGGTACCACGAACTCTAATTTCAGATAATGGAGTACAGTTTACGTCCAAAGAGTTTAAGAGGTTGTTAGAGGAGTATAGTGTTAAACATTTTCTGAATGCTATATACCATCCACAATCTAACCCGGCCGAGCGAATCAATCGAGTCATCTTAGCTAGCGTTAGAGCATATATTAAAAACGATCAACGGAACTGGGATTTGAACGTCGCTAAAATTTTTTGCGCAATTAGAACAGCAACTCATGACTCCACAAAATACACACCCTATTTTTTAAATTTTGGTAAGGAAATGGAGTTGGGTCAAGATTTGGTAAGAAATGTAACTGATACAGATGATATGAATAACAACAGGTTAGTAAGGTTAAACAGAGTAAGAGAGGAAGTACTACACAATCTAAAGACCGCATATGAAAAATATTCCAAGCATTACAACCTGAGAACCAGGATATCTGAATTCGCTCTTGGAGAAATAGTATTGAGGAAGTCATTTAAGAAGTCAAACTTGGCAGAGCAGTTTAATGCTAAATTGGCTCCACAATACGTTAAGGCTATTGTAAAAACGAAACTTGGTGAGTCGACGTATGTTTTAGAAGACCTAGAGAGCAAATACACGGCAAAGTATCATATAAGTAACATAAAAAAATTTACAGCATAAAATCACAATTTTAATGTGTTAAATGTTTAATGTTATTACTTATAATTATTAACACCCTTTTAATGTGTTTTGTGTATGTTCAAATAAGGTGAATTGAATACGTTTGGTTTTTTTTTAATGGGTTGTGTCGTCGCATGTATGTATATGTTTTTCTCCATAAATTAATTATTTAATAAAATATAAATATCGAAATTGTATATGTATATTGTATACATATTTGGTGTAATTTTTTTTGGGTTGGATGTTTTAGATTTTAAAAAAAATTATTCGTATTATTTATTTTATTTATTTTAGTTTCAATTTTTAGGTGGAAGGGTTGAAGCCATGTTCCAATTACTGTTGGACATGTTAGTTTTGTCTTGCATGTTAGTTTAGTTTTTGATTTTTTCTTGTATGTTAGTTTTAAGATTTGGAAATTTAGTTGTTAGTTTTGCGGTAGGTTAGTACTTGAAGGATAGATAAGTTGCATAACCTTCAAGTGAGGGCGCTGTGTTTGGTCTAGATCAACCTAGTTTTCCCACAGCGCGCTCATTTAAATAAATAATTAGCCTATCTGTTTTTTTTTTAATGTAAAATAAATTCAGTTTTGACAAGAAACTGTTAATTTATTTTGACACGTTCGTTTTTGCGGTAGGGAAATCTTTCGAAAATAGCGCTAGTCGCAAGTTTTGCCACTAAGATTTGCCTACCAGTTAATTTAATGTTTTGGATATAGTTCTAAGTTTTTGGGTGTATATGTGTTAGTGTGTATGTTAGTATTAGTTTTTGCATACCAATCTCCAAATTATATTTGGAACTTGGGTTGCTGCAGCTGGAAACACTTTGGTAAGAGATTGCAATATGCACGTCTTCCAAAGACTAGGTGCTTCTGTTTGGTCCAAAAAAATGTTTTGGTTTTCCCAGAAGAGCTAAAAAGAGAAAATTAGTTTCCTGCTTGTTTGTTATTTTTGGGTAAATTTCATTTTAGTTTAGATTAAATAAGCATGTTAAGTTTTTGTTCATTAATTTATTGGCATGATCTAGTTAAGTTATTTTTTTGTGCAGAAGTATTTATTGCATGTTCTTTTAGGGTTAGTAGTCATATTGATGGTTAAGGTAAAAAAAAATCGAAAGTGTCCACATCATATCTGGAACTTTCGAGAGCATTTTGTTGCAATCCTTTTTAGTTTGGTTTTATGTTAGCTTGGTATAAGGCAACAAAATGCTCTCGAAACCCCAGAAAGGGTGTGATGTAACGCGCAAATAATAGTTCACTAAATGATTCAAATTGAAAGTCATTTTTTTTCCATTAATTTGTGTTGTGTAGTAAAATTAAAAAAAATAATCTTCTTAGTTTCATTGATGTTCCCTTTTTTTTATTCGAATAAATATTGTATTTAAATTCACGTTACATTTTCTTATGTTAAAACCCAAAATTTGATTTTGTATAAAAACAACTGATTCCTAATTTTTTTGTTAAAAATTAAAAACAATTCTTTCTAATTTTCATTGATGTTTTTTTTTCTCATTATTTAAATTCAGATAAATATTATATTTAAAATGACGTTAGATTTTTTTTTATATGTTAACTAGAAAAATTGATAATTGTATAAAACAGCTGATTGCCTTTTGCATGATTAAAACATGAATTTATATAATTTTTTTTGTTAATTGATTTTTTTGTTAATTTAAGTAAGATTAGAATTAAGCTATGAAAAAACCAGTAATTATTGCAATTTTAAAACTTTAAAATCTACCAAAAAATAAAACAAATCAACAAATCAGTTGGGCAATTTTGATGCAGCTATAACAAAATCTACGATATCAAAAGTTATATTCTTTTGGTACAAAATTATCGATAGATGGTGCTAAGTTGGGTGCTTTAAGCTGAATGATTTTATCCATTATTGAAACTTCAACCAACATTCCAGTATTTTTGAACACATATATATATATATATGTCTAAACTTTAACGCAACAAATAATCAAATAATCGAAATAAATTGAGGAATTTTACTGTTCTACCTGGTCTACATGCCATTTTGGAAAAACGTCTGCTTTAACAATTTCGAAACAGTCACAAAACTTTAAAAAAATAACAAAACTAGGACAGCCAACTTTCGTTAATAGAGTAAAAAGAAAACCTGGGGAAAAAAATTGGAGGGGAAAATCCTACTATATAAGTTCGAGCAAAATAATAGCTCGGCCTATTGTGTTTTGGCATTAATCAAAAACATATATTCTGTTTGGACGGAGATCAAAAATCAACAAATTTTTCGCTGAAAATTTTGATGAAAAGGGCAGATCCAGCCATTATATAAGAATGGAAATCGAATTAAATTATTTTGGATAAATTTAAAGGACAACCCGTACAACATAACTTAAGTATTTGTTTTATTTTTTGTTTTCTTTATTTAATAACAAGTATCAAAGTAATATTTTTTTTTTGTTTATAAAGTTAAATTGGTTTTTATAATAAATTGTGAATATTTTAATTTTCTTGTCTTTTTTTGTTTATTAAATGTTGAGTGTTTAGTGTTTGTTTGATGAGGCAGTTCAAAAAAAATTAATGAGAGTTATTTTGTGCAACATTTTAATTGAAGGCCCGTCCCACAACTAAAAAATAATATTGCGCTGCGATAAAGGTACCGTTATAAGATCCAATGGAATTATGGGAGAACATCGAACCATTTTTTAATAATGAATTTAATTTCCATGGCTTACTAGAAACAATACACACATGTTTGAATTGCACATACAAAAAAACGAGTGTAGAAAAATTTAATCAATTGCGACTAAATGTACAAAAAAATTCAAAGTTGTCCGACTGCTTTCAAGAATATTTTGCAACTAAAGCTATTGAGGGTTATAATTGTCCAAAATGTTCTAACGATCAAGTAACAGAGCAAACTTTTGTGAGAAATTTTCCAAAATTGTTATGGATTGTACTGACCAAATGTAATAATTTAGGCCAAAAAATACATAGTGAGGTGGAGATATCAGAGATTCTTGACATGAGTCAGTGTCCATTTGGAACTATTTCATGTCAATATACACTGAGTGGCATCGCACATCATATAGGTAATGCAACCAATAACGGACATTACACGTGTACGGTCCAAAATGGCAATAATTATATATATTGTGACGATGAAAAAACCTCCTATACGAATTGGAAAAAGTTGAGAAATAATAAAAATAATTTTTTGTTGCTGTATAGTCAAAAAAATACCAAAAATATGGAAAGTAAATTATTGAGCAGTAGGAAAACAGACACTTTAAACAGAATTGAAACATTGCAAACCCTATTAAATAGAAATGATATGACTGCACTGGAATGGGAAAATGTTAATGAGTTAACTAAAAACTATTCAGACATTTTCCATTTGGAAGGTGAGCAATTATCTTTCTGCGATGAAGTAAAACACAAAATCCCAACTCTTCAAGATTCTCAACCTATAAACGTCAGACCATACAGACTTCCAATTATACATCGAACAGAAATTCAACGTCAAATATCTGAAATGCTGGCTAACGGTTTAATCCAAACAAGCAAGAGCTCCTGGAATGCGCCACTGTTATTAGTGCCAAAGAAAGAAACAGTTCAGGGACTAAAATCATGGCGTTTAGTGGTCGATTACAGGAAGCTTAACGACATTACCATTGCTGATAACTTTCCAATCCCAAATATAACAGATATTTTGGATCAGTTAGGTAAAGCAAAATATTTTAGCACTTTAGATCTTTCGGCGAGATACCACCAAATATTATTGGATGACGAAGACAAAAAGAAAACCGCATTTTCAACTGGATTTAATCATTACGAATGGTGTAGAATGCCAATGGGGTTAAAATCAGCCAGTCATACTTTCCAAAGAATGATGAATTCAATCTTGCAAGGCATAAACGGTAAAGAAGCTTTTGTTTATCTAGATGATATTGTGGTCTATTCGAAAAACTTGGAAGAGCATAGTATTAGACTAAAAAACGTATTTGATAGATTACGAATGCATAATTTGAAACTTAAGCCTGAAAAATGTAAATTTTTTAAAACAGAAGTCGTTTATTTAGGACATCTTATTACAGAAAATGGCATTAAACCAGATCCATCGAAAATGCATGCAATTGAAAACTTTCCAATCCCAGTAAATCAAAAAGGCATTAAATCATTTTTAGGAATGATTGGATTTTATCGCAAATTTATTGCAGACTTCGCCGGAAAGGCAAAACCATTAACGCGTTTGTTAAAAAAGGGGATTAAATATATTTGGAGTAAAGAATGTGACACAGCTTTTGAACATTTAAAACGTACAATTATAAGTCCCCCCATTTTACAATACCCAGATTTCAATAAAACTTTCCATCTAACGACTGATGCCTCCTCTAAAGCAATCGCTGCGGTTTTATCACAGGTAGATGATTTAGGAGAAGAGCTACCGATTGCTTTTGCAAGTCGAACTTTATTAGATGCAGAAACAAGGTACTCAGCAACTGAGCTAGAGCTATTAGCAGTCGTCTGGGCAGTCGAATACTTTAAGGTTTACTTGTACGGCGTTAAATTCAAAGTTTTTTGTGATCACAAACCCCTTTCATGGCTTATGTCCATTCAAGATCCAAGTAGTCGTCTCACCAGATGGAAAATAAGATTAGCGAATTATGATTTTACCATTACTCATGTACGAGGGAAAACAAATTATGTTGCTGATTGTTTGTCTCGATACGTACCAGATATTGCGAAAACTTACGAGGTAAATGTGGCTACAAGATCCACAGCGAAAATTAAAAATATCGAGGACGAGATAGAAATTTTAGAGGAAGCTCCACCTACAATAATGATCGAATCACATGATAAAAATCTCTTGAAAACATATAACTCAACCTTGCATTTTGCTTATTTGAACAATGATATGCTTAAGAAGTCGGGAAACAATCATAAGTTGGGGGAAGTGATTTTTGATTCTAACGGAGACGCAAGGGAGTTTTATGTGTTGTCAAGAGAAGAAGATGATGATATTCATAACGTTGAAGTTACCGCATTGGGGTTGAAGAAATTGAAAAAAATGCTGCTACAACAAAATATTTCCAATATAACTATTTCAGAAGCCGATAATGTGATCACTTTTGCTAATTTTAGAGAAATCAAAGAACTGATCATAGAAACTTTCAAAGAAACTGAAATCAGATTTTTGATTTTAAAAAATGAAGCAAAACTGATAAATAAGGAAGAAGATATTAAGTTAATATTGAAAGAGTTTCACAATAACCCTACCGGAGGACATCAGGGTTTTGATAGAACAATGTCCAGAATTTCAATGAACTACCAATGGAAAGGAATGAAAAACCAAATAAAAGAGTATATTAAAAATTGTGCAATCTGCCAGAAAAACAAACATTCGCAACAGACGAAAGCTCCAATGCAAATCACCACTACAGCAAGAAGACCAATGGAACGAATAGCAGTTGACATTGTTGGTCCATTACCAGAAACAGAAAATGGCAACAATACTTGTTGACCTTTCAGGATGATTTGACAAAATTTGCTGGCGCGGTTCCTATACCGAACCAGGAAGCACAAACTATTGCAAAACAATTTGTACACTCCGTGATTCTTAAATTTGGTATGATAGATAGCATGTATGTTTTGTCGGATCAGGGTGCAAATTTTGAGAGCAATTTATTTTCTAACGTCTGTAAATTATTAAAAATTAAAAAAACAAGAACATCGGCTTGGCACCCAGAATCGAACGGAGCATTGGAGAGATCCCATAGAACGATGAAAGAATATTTAAGATGTGTAGTAAATAGCAATCGTAATGATTGGGATGATTATATTGATTTTTGTATTTTTACAATGAATACTACAAAAAACAGAGCTACAAATTACACGCCGTTTGAATTAATATATGGCTTCCAGGCGTGCATACCCAATTCTTTGAGATGTGAACCAGATGTGCGTTACAATTATGACAACTATCTGCATGAGTTGAAATTTAAATTACAAAAGGCACACCAATTCGCTAGAGAATCTCAAATCTTAGAAAAGTTAAATAGTAAAAGCCGGTTTGATAAAAAATTCAAAACAAAATGATTTTAAAATAGGTGACAAAGTGTTAATGATTAATCATAGCAAAAGAGGAGAAGGTCGAAAACTACAACCACTTTACATCGGACCGTATTATGTCATAGAAAATACATCCGATGTAAACGTAATAATAAGAATCGGAAATAAAGAAAAAATAGTCCATAAGAATTTATTAAAAGCCTTCAGCGAATAAATAATAAAAAGAGAATAGTTAGTTTTATTTGATAAAATTATGGAAATTTTCCCTTGATTAAAAACATTTATTTATGTATAAGAATAAGACGATTTATAATCCAAGATTATTTAAAAAAAAAATAAATAACTACTTTATTATTATTAAAAGTCATAAAATCGAATATTACTGTTTTTGGAAAAGAAAATGAATAGATTCTAAGTAGAACAAATATGTCTTATATCATTAAATTTCTGATTTAAATTAGTTAAAAATTATTAGTTATTAGTTATGTTTTAAAAACAAAACAAAAGAACTCAAAATGTGTAATATTCTAATTCAAAGATATAGTTAAATTCAAATAATAAATTTTAATTTTAGACCAACTACATATATATAGTACAAAAAAAATAATAATAGTTTGTAAGAATTGGTTTTAGGAATTATTAAGAATTGGAAGCCTTTGCGCATAATTTTAGGTATGTAATTTTAAGTTGTCTTTTTAAATTTATATTCAGAATATCTTTACTAATAAGATTTTTAAGGAGTAGAAAATAGGTTACATTAGAAATTATTTTTAAGATTCAAAATCATTTTTATTTTATATAAAATCATCGTAAGATCGAAAATGAACGGCTATAATAAATTAAGTAAACAATCATAGTCTTTAACAATAATCTTCGAAGAATGATGCTGCTGAACAATTGCAAAAGGAATTAATAATACAATTAAGTAAACCAAAAAGGTTTGGAAAGTGACTAACGAGCAATAATATTTGTACGCAGAGAGGTCAAAACAACAAAAAATTAACATCTAAAACAAAGTTGAAAATTATCGTTATTAATAAAAATGTTCGAAAAATCGTAATTGTACGCAAACATAGAATGAAATTAGATATTTTGAAGAAGAGCAGGTATTACAATGCAAAGGAAACATACAGGGTTTCGTCTTCAAATGAAGTTCATATGAGGTTTGTTTAGAATATTTTTTATATTAAGAGTTGCAGCGCACTAGTTAAAAGCCAAGTAGTTTTAATCGTTAATGGTGTTTGTTCAACTAAAACAACTTTTAATTCCAACCAAACCATAGAATTTGTTTATGATTCCGTCAAAAACAACGTCTTTGCATTAATTGTTGTTGCCAGAATCAAAAAAAAAGAGGAAGGAGTGATGTTGTAATTCAAGATATTCCAACCAGAAGCGTCATCAATATAGGGTTATTAAATAGGTTTATATAGTTTTATAACAATAATCTTTTACAGTTATATTAGTTTAGTTTACTTGCTAAAAATAAGAATTTTTTATTTAAGAAAAGATATTCCTTTTTTAGAGTAATAAACCAATAAAACAAATTGTCAATGTTTGGCGACACAATAATCCTTCAGACAATCCCAAATATTGAAATATTGTTTTATAGTTTTATTGTTCAAATTAAAGGATTTTTAATTTAAGGTGTTTTGGGTTTTTCTAGATTTTTTGTGTTTATAGTTTTATTTTATGAATTACGATCTACTAAGTTATACATTATATATTTAAACTTTAAATATAAATAATTTTATGTAAATAGTTTTTAAGAGGTTTCTTTAAACCAAAAAACGAAATAGAAAAGTAGTCTTAAGTTTATATTCAAATAAAAAACATTAAAATTAAAAAGTAAAGTGTCGAAGTTTATGTTTCATTGTGTTATTGTGTTTTGTTGTTGTTTATTGATGGATTGTTGTGTTGTTCTTCAAAAAAAAAACCAAAGGCTAGGTAAGTTTTTTTATTAATATTTAATATCTTAGATGTTCAGCATCCAAGATACAACACACGACATCAAGTAACGCTGGACCAGAAAAAGGTGGTAAAAAAGATTGGCCACAACTTATTCGATTCACATGTCGTCATCACATACAGGAGATTAAACTGCGGGCTGTTTATGATCTCAAATTTGGAAAGACCACAGCACCCGATGTTTATCTGTTCAACAAATTTCAGATGGCATGGGACGATGATAAAATTAATCCAACAATGTTTAAAAGTGGAATATCGGACAAAAAACTGGGAAACAAAATTCCAAAACACTCGTGAGAAGCTCTAGTAATATTTTGTCATGAAGAGTTGGAAAAATCACACCCACGCAGCGAATATAAAGAATTTTTGGAAGTTACATTGATTTTTCTTGGTGAAACCATTGAGAATTACAAATTCAAACACCCAGGTCCGACAAGTCACGCCATTTGCATTTTTTCGAGACGTTTGCATTTTTATGATTATGTAAAAATTTGGTTCAAATCCATCTATGCAACAGCAGCCGCAAATCAGGATTTAGATTTCATCAAAATCGACCAAAGAGTTTCAGAAGAAAGTTTGAGCAAAATTTGTTATCATCTTCGCTATTTAACGGAAGCAAATATTGGCTTGGCTTTTTTCGACCCATAGATTTCGTTTGATGAAAAACGAAAAATGGTTCAAAACCTTGAGGTCTCAGCACGAGACATCCCCATCGCACCCCAAACTCGCAAAAAAGATTTTGACGCAGTCAAACATATGCAACTTTTTGCTAATAAGAACATTAGTGATTTTGTCACAGAAAAACTCAGAATTTTTTTAATCGATTTAGAATTTGTATTAATTTTTTGCTACATGACCCATCGGAATGAGGATTTCGTCAAAACCACGTTGTTTTGCCAAAGTTTGCATGTTGTTAATGATACCGCCGAACTCGGTGTTAAGTTGATGACACGGAATACAACAGCATTCTAACTAAAGACGAGGAAGGTACACAATACACCATTCAGGTGGTCGAAAACTACAGATCCAAATACCCATCATACAATAAATCTAATTTAATTTATTGATTTCTTTTGGAAAAATGTTGCTTTTGAATGAAAAATTTTTATAAATTTAACCATAAAAATAAATTTTTTTCTTTGAAAAAAGATTATTATGAATTAGTGAATTTTTGTATATGTAAGAAGAAAAATTAAGATAAATCGCTTTTCAAAGATCGATTTCTACATACTTAGGCTCATTAGAATCGTTAATTAATTAGCTTTTAATAAAAAAAATCAAAATTATTTGATATATTATGTTTTAAGAAGATTATATCTGATAAAAATAAAAAATCCTATTATTCTGCTAATTTTCTTATCTTCGACGCCACTGCGCGGTGGGTAATTATTTTCCGATTTCAATAAAACTGGATATAGTTCATATTCGAGTCAAATGGAACATAATAAGCCGATGGGAGCGAAGACAAAGATGGTTTGAAAATTGTTCATACATATCTGGTCATGCCTAATATATATATATATATATATATATATATATATATATATATATATATATATATATATATATATATATATATATATATATATATATATATATATATATATATATATATATATATATATATATATATATATATATATATATATATATATATATATATATATATATATATATATATATATATATATATATATATATATATATATATATATATATATATATATATATATATATATATATCGTCGCTTTAATAATGAAACAACGTATGCTATTTATACGTTGTTTTTATATAACAGGTGCGCTGCATTCCCCATAAGGGTATCTTTGAATTGGCGTTTTTACATTTTCGAATTATTTTATGACTGCGGGTAAAAATTAATAAATTATAAATTAACGTCCATGCAAATGCATGCGCACATCAAACTTTAAACTCAAATATCTCGAAACTATACTTTTGCGTATACGCCATTTCATTATTAAAGCGACGATATATATATATATATATATATATATATATATATATATATATATATATATATATATATATATATACACCTAATTCTGTTTTTGCACGACAGATTGGTTCCAGAGAAAGACGTGTAAAAAAAATTCGTGTAAAAATATACATTGTATATATGGAAAAATGGAGGATTGGTTCCACTCTCAAGAAATCAGTACAAAAAATATTGGACACGCTGTTGCATTGACTCACACCACCATCAATTCTGAAAATATTGTACGCTTATACATATTGTTCAATTGATGGCTAGCTGTTGCCATAAATTAGTTATAATTTTAGAAAATTTGTTAAATAAAAGTACAAATTCAATAATTTTATCGAAAGTGGCAAACCAAAAATTTGGATATGCAGAATTATTGTGAGTTCTTACAACTTCACCGCTTCACAATTACATAATTTGGCTGCTGATCCAATTTTAGTATTCAGGCCCAAAACGTAAACAAAATTCAAAAAAGTTGGTCAAGTGCGAATAAAATTCGCTCGCCGAGGGTTCCGTGAACGTAAAAGAACATAGTATCAAAAATAATTGACAAAGTTGTGTTGCATGCATATAGTCTTTCTATTGCCAAATCATAAGGACATACAAAATGTATATTTCCTCTTAAACTTTAAATGATTTTGCCACCTGTGCAATCTGCTTCCATTCCATTCCACTTTATAGTCGCCAGTATCCAGATTCCCGGTAGTTATGTTCCTAGATGTTGTTAGAAGTTTAGTTTTCAAGCTGTGAGCCTATTCTTAATATCGATTGTTCTACGTCCGAGAAGCGCAATATCATTTGCGTAACCAACAATTAAACTAGATTTGTTAAAAATGCAGTTTTCTGTCTCGATTCGACTTTTTCTTATCGCGTTCTCAAGCGGCAAATTAAATAGTATGGGCGCAAGAGCATCACCTTGTCGAACACCTGTTCGATCATGTTATATCGAAAGGACCTGAAACTGTTGTTGTCGCGGATGATCCTCTCATATGCTTGCTTGAAATCAACGTAGAGCTGGTGGATGCTGATGTTGTACTCCCAACATTTTTCTAGAATCATCTTTAAAGCAAACCATTGATCTGCGGTTGAACGGTTGGGAAGAAAATCACAACTTGACGGCGCAATTGCTCGAACAAGATCAATTTCATTCTTTCTGTTCAATAGGCTTTGAAAGTGGGAGCGCTATACTGCCAGCACATCACATTCATTTGTTGTAAGTTTGTAGTTTCCATTTTTTACGACTGTGGATCTTGGATGGTAATTTTTTGTCAGATTTAACGCATTGGCAAAACACTCTTTCGAATTTCCATTAGCAGCATGTTGGTTGATGTTTTCGATACAAACTTTATATGTTCGCGTTTCTTTTCCGTAGAAAATATTCAGCTTGGAAGCTTCGGGTGTTCCTTGTTAACCATTTTTCTCGTCTATGTTCAACGCTTTAGCGGCAATAGTCGTCAAACCATTTGTTGCGATTTTGGTGGCCGTTTTCCGATTGTAGTTGGTGAGAACAGACGCTTGAGTTACATTGGTTTTACGGCGGCAATGACTCGCCAAGGTATAGAATCATTCTTACTTTGTGTTTACGCAGTTTTTACTTTTCTCTTCTCAACACGCACTGTTCAAATAAAATTATAAAACATAAATTATCAACTCAAATATATAAACGACAATAACTCAAAAACTGTGCACTTCACAATTATGTAAAAATTGCTATGTTTCTTAAAGCAAGTGTAAGTCTTTCAATTGACAACCAGTTTAAGTCAAAAAAAGATTTTTTCACCCTTCGCCATTTCCATCCCCTCAAAACATAGAAATATAATTAGTGGAAACCGTGCTATTTTTAGATAAAAATTTATAAAAGATTCTACCTTTTCTGATTCTGATTCGTATCACGGTCGTACAATAATGAATAGAGAGTAAAAATGTAAATACTTACTGTGTTTCTACTCTACATTTTAATTTTAAATAATAATAAAATAATACACGCTTTAGTCTTTTTAAATTGAGTTTTATTTCACTAAATACGTATGTCGAAAGCTATCGTTTCATCGACAGTAGTATCTAAAAACGTTTTTAGATACTACTGTCGATGAAAGCATATAGCTTTCGACATACGTATTTAGTGAAATAAAACTCAATTTAACAAGAATAAGGCGTTTATTATTTCATTATTAATTAAATACCCTTGTTACGGTTTAGAACTTTTGAATTAAAATATTTTCATTTAATTTTTTTTGGCAAATGTATTTTAAAAATAAATAAGGTACTACAAAAGAAATTTCTTTTCTTGAAAAATCGGCTAAACGGGCGAAAAAATTTAAATTTAAAGTTTAGTCGATTCGTGTTATTTCAAAAAATTTCGTGCAAAAAGAAAATTATTTTTTTCCTCCAACTCGTGTTATTTCAAATTCGTGCATAATAAATTCGTGCAAAAACAGAACTGAGTGTATATATATATATATAAATATATATATATATATATATATATATATATATATATATATATATATATATATATATATATATATATATATATATATATATATATATATATATATATATATATATATATATATATATATATATATATATATATATATATATATATATATATATATATATATATATATATATATATATATATATACATACATATATATATATATATATATATATATATATATATATATATATATATATATATATATATATATATATATATATATATATATATATATATATATATATATATATATATATGTATATAAGGTTATTAGGCTTTAATATTATTTTATTTTTATAATAAAAAAAAAATTGTTTATTTGGTCTATTTTATTAACAAATATTTTAACAAAAATATTTTACATGAAAAAAACCTTTGACCGGTTTCGACGCTTATCGCATCATTTTCAAAAAGTTGAAT
This sequence comes from Diogma glabrata, assembly GCA_963693315.1. Classification (NCBI taxonomy): domain Eukaryota; kingdom Metazoa; phylum Arthropoda; class Insecta; order Diptera; family Cylindrotomidae; genus Diogma; species Diogma glabrata. The sequence continues at coordinate 72,887 of CAVNZG010001112.1, forward strand.
AAGAAACACAGAATTATAATAGAAAAAATTTTTAAAACAAAGAAAAAATTGAAAAATAAAACTTAACCGAAAAAACTAAACGCTACTTTGATTTTTGCTGTCATATGATTTAATTTATAATTGAGTTATAAAAATTATGAATGTAGTTTGAATCTGTTTGTTTATTTAAGGAGTTAGGACTTTTTTTAATGTGAAGCATTTCCAACATTTGTAATTTGTTAAAATTATTCTCCCTCTCTAAAATTCTAACATTGTCCATAGTTATAATATGTTTAGCTGATCTTAAATGCATAGACAAAGCGCTAACATCACTATCGTTATATAATTTCAAATCTGAAAGACGTATAACTTTTTCAGCTAAAAGAAACACAGTATTTTTCTTATAGTTCAAAGGAAGCCACGACGCAAAATTTAGATATCTGCCAGACCACGTTTGCTTATGATACCAATCAGTACTTAAAGAGCCATCACTATTATGGATAATAATAAGATCCAAAAATCAATTGCCTTTTTTGGATCTTATTATTATCCATAATAGTGATGGCTCTTTAAGTACTGATTGGTATCATAAGCAAACGTGGTCTGGCAGATATCTAAATTTTGCGTCGTGGCTTCCTTTGAACTATAAGAAAAATACTGTGTTTCTTTTAGCTGAAAAAGTTATACGTCTTTCAGATTTGAAATTTCATCATAAAAATTTTAAAATGTTAACTGATATTCTTCTTTTAAATGGCTACCCTTTGTTTTTAATAAAACGCGGTATAAAAGATGCTATTTTTAAAAATGCTGTTCAAGAAGCTACAACACATGATAATACTTTTGTTCCAGTTTTTGAAAATAATTCTGAAGAAAGAAAAAAGAAATTTGTTTCGATTCCATATATCAAAAATTTATTTGAAAAAATTAGCTGCTTGTTAAAACAATACGATATTAATACTGTTGGTTTATCGTGCTCAAATTTTCAAAATCAATTTTTTTCCAGTCTACAAGATAAAATTCAAAAACAGTTTTTAAGTAATGTTGTTTACCAAACTTTTTGTGATTGTCCTGCAACTTATACTGGCCGTACTACTCAACTTTTAAGCAAACGGATTTATCAACATAATAAAGATGCCTCTTTAAATAACGATAGTGATGTTAGCGCTTTGTCTATGCATTTAAGATTAGCTAAACATATTATAACTATGGACAATGTTAGAATTTTAGAGAGGGAGAATAATTTTAACAAATTACAAATGTTGGAAATGCTTCACATTAAAAAAAGTCCTAACTCTGTAATGAGAGGTTTTTCTGGTAGACCGTGAAGGTCTACCATTTGGTCGTGCACGCAAAAAACCCTGCCGCTAGCTCGTAGAGCGAAGGTTCTAGACCAACCTCTTTACAAGAAATTTAAAACTAAACTAAAAGAAAACAATCGAAGCGTGCCTTAAACATCACCCAGGTTCTCCAGAAGGGAGAACTGCCAGGTCACAACCCTCCCTGAATTTAAATTATGTTAGCACCTCATTATTTTTTTTTATCGAATATATTTATATTTATATTTATATTTATTATTTCTTGAATCGAACTCGAAATTAACTCGAACCCGAATTACACTCTAATATAAAATGCTAAGGCACTCACCCTTCTATAATAACTCCATGTCGATCACTCACCGCATCATCGCTCTGACTTGTGTTGGTCCTCGGGTTGATGTTCTTAGTGCCTTTTTTCACATCCGCAAATTTCAATCAATTCGTACATATAGTATCTGTTCACATTTACTTCCTCCAATAAAACGCTTTCGGATTACTTTTTCAACTAATTTATTTTACCACATATCGTAATTATTTAACCACAAGTCCTCAGACAAATTACACTTATTACACAGGTTCTTACTTAAACGTGAATTAACACAAAGGTTATCACTATACAGTTCTTATGTATGTTACTATTAATATCATACTTAAACGTGGATTAACACAAATTTTTTCCACTATAATATTATTTTGTAAACACATCAAATGTATTTAGGCATGCCAATATTAGCTACACTATTTTATCTTATCCATACTTAGGTTAATACGGTTGATCAACTTGATCCAACCGTTTCATTTTGATCTCATGTCAACTAACTTAACCACCAACACTCCGTATTTCCAAAAAAAAACTCTTTCACTCACTTTTCACTGCCAACCACCAACTCTTTTTCTTCTAAGATTTACTTTAATCTTATTTGTTTTATTATTTTCCGAGGCTCACTGGGATCGACCTTACGGTCCCATGGTCTCCTCAACAAAAAAAAAAACTTTCCTTCTATTCTTCATCTTTCTCTTCAAAACATTCCATTCAAAAAAAATTAAGGGCCAGTAAAAGATCACCACAACCAAGAAACATATGTTTGTTATCAGAATTTTGAACTTTCCAGTCATCCCTCGCACATTAATTTTCCGATGATGTTGATAAAAGTTTATGGAGTTTAAAATTTCATAAAATAAACAATCATACAAAGTATTTGTGAGAAAAATAGTGTTAATTTCATATGTAACAAAATATGTCGAACCGTCAAAGTGCTTACTGAGCAAATTGAATTAGTATGAGGGGTGATACTTGTGTCCATGGAATAAGTACTCGGGGTGAATAAAAAGTTCGTGCAAACAGGTGAGCGGAATGATGTGGATGTTCACACCATTACAGGGCAGGACGAAAGGAGAAGATCAGTCGACTACTTTCGTACTGAGAGAAAGTTCAGAAACAGGCTCGAACCCAAACCTAGAGATAGTCTCATGCTCTACCGACTAAGTTAGCCGGGCCAGACAAACCAAAATCAAAGTTAAAACAACAACACAAAATAAAACCAAAATAAGATTAAAAACAAAAGGATCCAAAAATATATACCAAAAAAAATTAAACAAAAACTTGAGGAGGAAATGAGAAATCCGTTTGCACAGGTGACCGCAAGAATAATCGAGCTGATTAAAAAAAACCACAAAATCAGAAGCCAAAACAAAAAAACAAATTTAACCTAAACGCATAATTAACAAAAAAAAGGAGTTTGGAAGAGTGTTTCGTTAATATCGATGGACGACGAGAGAACAGAGGTGGTCTAACTATGGCTCAGAAAGCCAAGGGTTAGCATTTTCCTTCTCTCTGTTACCTGGTAAGTCAATGACACCACCGGAACACCCTGTGTTGAGGATAAAGAGGTTGGGGTAGGTGTAGAGAGAACGCCAATCGCAGTGGCCCGAACGACAGGCGATCCATTTCCCTGTTATCGTCCACTGGTTTGCGCCCTTCGTACCCTCCAACAGGTTACGCTCTAACGAATAGAATTTCTGAAGACCATGGCAGTTAAACTAATTGAGCGTAACAATTGGTGGTCATGACCTCATTGAGAACCCGTGAGTGTCGTAAAATAATTATGGTGGGATGACCTAGATGGTAAACCATCAGGGGTGAACAAGGTCCGGGCCATATTAAATCACCACTCACGACCCTCTCGCAGCAGCCATTTCCCACCCAACTAAGGTACGCGGGATCGTAAACCCCGTTAGGAATACGTCTGAAGGACCTTTCCTACCTTTGCGGTTTTAAATAAACATACGAAAACTTAAACTTAAATGTTGTCTGTGTGTCAAGGACTTACGAGTTCTGCCTTTCACCCCCAGAACAACAACTATACAACAAAAAAAATATAAACTAAACGTCAACGAATTGTCTGCGCGTCAGGACTTACAAGGATCTTGCCTTTCGCCCACAGAACAAAACTTGACCAAACAAATACCTCAAAAACTAAACCTAACAGAATTGTCTGCGCGTCAGGACTTACAAAAATCTTGCCTTTCGCCCACAGAACAAAACTGAATAACTAAAACAACCTCAAACACAAATGTTGTCTGCGCGTTAGGACTTACAAGATTTCTTGCCCTCCGCCCACAGAACAACCTCAGACAAAATCAACCTCACACATACACAAATGTTGTCTGCGCGTCAGGACTTACAAGACTTACTCCTGCCTTTCGCCCACAGAACAACGAACAGCTACACAAATTCATACACAAAAAAATTAAAATCTTACACCTAAATAATTAAAAAAATTAAAACCAAAATACAAAAAAAAATTTCAAATGCAAATCAAAACAAAACCAAATATCACAATTGCAAAAAAACATTTTCCAAATGAACAAAAACAATAAGACTTAAAGAATTGGTATACATGACCACTGGACACAAGCTGGGTCATGTACAGACCGACCGTACACATTACAGAGAAATTACAGTAAAAAGCCATAATGACTAAGAATGTGTCAGGCAAAAACAGATTGAAAGTCTAACCAAAAAAATATTAAAATTTGGTACGAAAACCAATTTGACCTCGCCAAACATTAATGAATTTAATGTCACACATTGACAAACAACACAAGGGTAAACAACAATGTGAAAATTTGAGAAAACCCAAACAAAAATTCAGAAAAAATCGAGAAAAAAAATTACCAAAATTTCGATAGCATAACAGTAGAATTTATGCGCTCAAAAAAATTGAGACTTCAAAAATAAAAAAAATAAAAACACATCAGCGCAATTCAAAATTTATAACCGAATTTCAAAACAAATAACGTCTAAAAATTTAATAATCTAAATAAACAAAATTCAAAAAAACCAATAAAACAAAGTTGAGTTGGGGGTTGGAAGCTGGATGCAGCAGCTGGAGTTCGGCAGTGGTTGCTGTTACTTTTTATCAACAATTTTAAAATTTAGAAAAAAACTAAAATAACAAAAAAAATTCGAAAAATTCTAAGTAAAGAAATTAACAAATTCCAAAACAAATAAAATTAAATTGAAAATCCAAAAAAAAATTCAAAACAATTGAAAAACTGAATAAAATTCTGAGATTCTAAAAAAAAATTTACTAAAATAAACTTACTCTAACTTCTATAATGAAAGACGGTTGGAGTTGGCGTTGGTGGAGTTGAAGTTGCTGATTGAACTGGTACTATTAATTCAAAAAATATTAAGAAACTCAAAATAAATTTTAAAACAATTTTAAAAAATTCAAAAATTATTCAAACCAAATTGAAAAGTGCTATAAAAATTTTCTAAATTTCAAACAAAAATTTAAAGTTCACAAAATACAAAATTTTTAAACAAAATTAACAGTGTCAGAAAATTATTTAAATTTCAAAAGGTGAATTACAACACTTTCTTAAAAAACTTAACAACCCAAAAATACTAAATATTAAAATTTACAAAATACAAAAATATTTTCAAAAAAAAATATCCAAATTTTATAAGCAACAAATACTTTACAAAAAATTTAGAAATTATTAAAAAAAATTTTCCAAAAATTATATAGAAAAATATTTACTATATATTAATCTAAAATATTTAGTTAAACAAAATTTTTTTAAAATTCCAAAAATTTTACAAAAGTTTTCAAAAAAAAAATGATTAAAAATATTCCAAGTTAAATAAATTAAAAAATACATCAAAATTAGAAAATTACAAAAAAATTTATAAATTTCAAAAATTAAATACGATCAAAATTAAATTCTCAAAAAAAACTTCCAAAACCTAACAATATTACAAATATTCAAAACCACAGTATTTTCATAAAACCTCAATTCAAAAAAAAATCTAAAACAAATATTTCACAAAAATTTTCTAAGGAATTAATAAAAATTTTCCAACAGACAATATTTCGAAAAAATATAAAATTACACAAAACAACAAAAAAAATTAAAACTCAAAAACTCTAAAAACATGAACAATTCAAATTTTCGAAAGAATTGAACATTAGAGTTTATAATTTAAACACAATTCCAAAATCATCATTAAAATTTAATTTCACTTAATATAAAATTTAAAAAAAAATTAATATGTCAATAATTTCTAAATATTCTGGAAATTAAAATTATCAAAAATTATCTAAAATTATAAAAATTTTCAAATAATTATCCAAAAAAAATATTCAAAATTTCATTCAGATACCCAGAAAAATCATAAAAATTACAAAATCTATTCATAAAACTTACAAAAACTGAAATTAATTATTTAAAATAATAAAACTTAAAATTACGAACATTCCCCAAATTCTAAAATTACTAAAATACTAAAAGTTCAAAAGTTCATTCAAAATGTAAAAATAAAAAAAAATTATGCTTAATCAAAAATTTTCCAAAATCCTATAACAAACTTATTAACAAAAAATTTTCTCAAAGTTCAAAATTTTCAAATTGAAATCACATTAATCTAAAAAAATCAAAACCAAATTATTAATTACCACTTCTAACTTACTTACACAATATTACTAAATACTTTTTTGATTGAGAAAAATTAAATAACCATAAAAAATATTTAAATTATACAACACTATTCGAACAAATTTAATTTTATGCAATCATAAAATATTCTTCAAAAATTACACAAAAACTAACCAACCACAAAAAGTTTAAAAATTACAAACAAATCAATAACAATTTTCAAAATTCTAAAATTATTCAAAATGCTAAAGTTAACGATTAATCTTAAAAATTTCAAAATCTTAATTATCTCAATTATCTAGAATTTGTACTAAAATTAAAAAAATTTCTCTAAAATACAATTAAAAGAAAAAATTAAATATGATAAAAAAACATCCACAGTTATTTATAAAAATACAAAAATTCCGAGAACATTCAATAAAACACAAAAAATTTATTTGACAAAAACAATTCCAAAAGAAATTAAGGGAAGAGCTGTGACTGACAGATCAACCAGTCCAAAAAAACTAGGTGGTTACAAAAAAAATTTAATTAAACTAACGGGCTTTGACAAGCTGCTCAGGTGATAACATCTGTCCGAGAAGCAAACATATGAGGTCTAGCTATGGCTCAGAGAGCCAAGGGCTAGCATTTTCCAACATATATGTTTCCCTGTCGTCCCAATACCAACACCCAAACAACCTGAATAATTCACTTAACACAAAAACTATTTAAACAAACTAAATTCACAAATCAAAAAAAATTGTTGTCTCTAGAACAACCCTGTTTGGATCCAAAGACCCAAACACTGTCGCTCTAGAGCCCCACGTTGGGCGCCATCTTGTAATGAGAGGTTTTTCTGGTAGACCGTGAAGGTCTACCATTTGGTCGTGCACGCAAAAAACCCTGCCGCTAGCTCGTAGAGCGAAGGTTCTAGACCAACCTCTTTACAAGAAATTTAAAACTAAACTAAAAGAAAACAATCGAAGCGTGCCTTAAACATCACCCAGGTTCTCCAGAAGGGAGAACTGCCAGGTCACAACCCTCCCTGAATTTAAATTATGTTAGCACCTCATTATTTTTTTTTTTGTAAAAAATATTTTTATATTATTTTTTTTTTGTATTATATTATTTTTTTTTGTATACATAAACACTACCAAAAAAACAAAAGCTTTGCAGCCACTCGAACCCGAATTACACTCTAATATAAAATGCTAAGGCACTCACCCTTCTATAATAACTCCATGTCGATCACTCACCGCATCATCGCTCTGACTTGTGTTGGTCCTCGGGTTGATGTTCTTAGTGCCTTTTTTCACATCCGCAAATTTCAATCAATTCGTACATATAGTATCTGTTCACATTTACTTCCTCCAATAAAACGCTTTCGGATTACTTTTTCAACTAATTTATTTTACCACATATCGTAATTATTTAACCACAAGTCCTCAGACAAATTACACTTATTACACAGGTTCTTACTTAAACGTGAATTAACACAAAGGTTATCACTATACAGTTCTTATGTATGTTACTATTAATATCATACTTAAACGTGGATTAACACAAATTTTTTCCACTATAATATTATTTTGTAAACACATCAAATGTATTTAGGCATGCCAATATTAGCTACACTATTTTATCTTATCCATACTTAGGTTAATACGGTTGATCAACTTGATCCAACCGTTTCATTTTGATCTCATGTCAACTAACTTAACCACCAACACTCCGTATTTCCAAAAAAAAACTCTTTCACTCACTTTTCACTGCCAACCACCAACTCTTTTTCTTCTAAGATTTACTTTAATCTTATTTGTTTTATTATTTTCCGAGGCTCACTGGGATCGACCTTACGGTCCCATGGTCTCCTCAACAAAAAAAAAACTTTCCTTCTATTCTTCATCTTTCTCTTCAAAACATTCCATTCAAAAAAAATTAAGGGCCAGTAAAAGATCACCACAACCAAGAAACATATGTTTGTTATCAGAATTTTGAACTTTCCAGTCATCCCTCGCACATTAATTTTCCGATGATGTTGATAAAAGTTTATGGAGTTTAAAATTTCATAAAATAAACAATCATACAAAGTATTTGTGAGAAAAATAGTGTTAATTTCATATGTAACAAAATATGTCGAACCGTCAAAGTGCTTACTGAGCAAATTGAATTAGTATGAGGGGTGATACTTGTGTCCATGGAATAAGTACTCGGGGTGAATAAAAAGTTCGTGCAAACAGGTGAGCGGAATGATGTGGATGTTCACACCATTACAACTCCTTAAATAAACAAACAGATTCAAACTACATTCATAATTTTTATAACTCAATTATAAATTAAATCATATGACAGCAAAAATCAAAGTAGCGTTTAGTTTTTTCGGTTAAGTTTTATTTTTCAATTTTTTCTTTGTTTTAAAAATTTTTTCTATTATAATTCTGTGTTTCTTATTCAACTTTTTGAAAATGATGCGATAAGCGTCGAAACCGGTCAAAGGTTTTTTTCATGTAAAATGTTTTTTGTTAAAATATTTGTTAATAAAATAGGCTATACACCAAATAAACAATTTTTTTTTTTATTATAAAAATAAAATATATATATATATATATATATATATATATATATATATATATATATATATATATATATATTATATATATACATATATATACATATATATATATATATATATATATATATATATATATATATATATATATATATATATAATATATATATATATATATATATATATATATATATATATATATATATATATATATATATATATATATATATATATATATATATATATATATATATTTATATTTATATATATATATATATATATATATATATATATATATATATATATATATATATATATATATATATATATATATATATATATATATATATATATATATATATATATATATATATATATATATATATATATATATATATATATATATATATATATATATATATATATATATATATATATATATATATATATATATATATATATATATATATGTATGAGTGATTCTCCAAAAAGGGTACATTTTATGTCCAAGCAATATTTCTTATGTAAATAATTGTACAAATTCTGTGTATGCTAGTGGAAATTGCAACGTGTTTCTAAGAGAATTAAGCAACAGTATAAAAGAAGCAATTTAGTTTTATTTTTATTGAAAAATATGATCTCGAAACGTGATAAATGACGTCCGTGGACTGTCCCAAGACTGAAGTTTTAAAATAAAAAGATTCAAAATCAAAATAATAATTACATTGAAAATAAAAAATATACTGTATGAAATAAATAAATATGTCTACTTATTATACCTCAAACCCTTATCATGAACAGATTAACAAAATCAGTTTTACAGCAGAAACTAGAATGTCCCAAGAATTTCAGTCACTTCCATGGACAAAATGTTTATTTCTTCTATTTCGTCATAGATGGCATTACAAGAACCAAATCTATGATTTATAAATTGTCAGTCAGCCATATTAGCTTTCGAGAACTTTTGTTAGCAGGTTGAGTGTTCTAATAGTGTTCAATTTGCCATAGAACATCAAAATTTTAAGTAGGGCAAGATCATAGAGTCACATTCGTGGACATCATAATTCTGTAAGTAATTACTAAATTTAAATTTTTATTGTAGTTATAGTAAAAGTGAATTATATATATAAAACATTTCAAAGAACAACTTCCTAAAACCAAAATGTAATCATTCACAGAATGTTTTTAATGAATTTATCACATCCGTGGACATCACGTCCGTGGACATTCAATGTCTCCGTCGGAACAGCTAAGTAACAGACGTGACACAAACAATAATAGTGTGATCTTTAATATTTATAAATGATTTTTGTTGATAAAACTTAAATTAACTTATAGTAGAATTTTTTTGCCAGCGAACACAAAATTTGTTTGTTATGCGCATATTGTTTGCACATGCGCATATTGTTTGCGCATTCAGTGTCTCGATTAAAATATTAAAAAAAACTATTGGGGTCCCATTGAAATGGACAAAAAAAACGCATAAAATTTATAAATTACTATTGAAATTCAACCAATTATAATAGAAACCCAAAAACTAGTAGAAATATTAATGATTTTGTAGGAAATATAACAAAATTTTGATAATTAAAAATAATTATAATAAAAATAACGACGCCTATGGAAACAAATATCACAACAAACAAATGGTACGAACTAGAAGTAGAAATTTAACTAATATAATTGTTTTGAAAACAAATTTATCCCAAAATAAATAATACATCTCTGTTTTACTTTTTGTCTCATCTTTTATCTCTTGCTGCGTCGTAGCCCAAGTAACATTTTGTATATATTATAGTCACAAACTATTGTTGTTTTATTTACGGAACACATACTGTACTCAAAATAGGTTGCGGTATTTATACTTCTACAAAATATTGTTTCTGATTGTACACAGTAAAGCGACAGTGTAGTAGTAAACTTATAGCTTCGGATGTAACGTTTCTGGTTATGCACTATGTAACTGTATTATTACTTCTACAAAATGACTACATTGTGTAAAGTCTACGAGAGTTTATAGCTACATTGTAAATATACTAAACGTTGGCCTTGTAAATGTATTTTTACATTTACAGATTAATTACAAAACTTTATTTTATTGAGAACTTATATACTTACAGTATATTTACGGGACATTTACATTAGGAATGTATTTATACTGTCACATAATTTATACAGTTTTCTTAAGTCAAAATTTTTTGTTTAATAAAAGATGTCCCCGACTAGAAATTAGATCAGTATAGGGTCCGATCCGGATCAGGATTGCCTGAAGACTGATCAGGGATGAATCAGGCCTCCTGATCCGGACATGATGAAAAATCGTCACGCCATATCTGATCCGTACAGGATCCGTTTAAATGATCCATGCCGGATACATTTCAAAGATCCATTCCGGATCCATTTCAAAGATCCATTCCGGATCCATTTCAAAGATCTATTCCGGATCTATCTTAAAGATCCATGCCGGATCCATTCAACAGTTTCATGTCCGGTCTGGTCAAGAGATCCATACCAGATCCGTTCAAAGGCTTAGAATTAATTTTGTTCTTAAATATTAATTTGACATTAAATAAATGAAAAAAATATTACCATTTTTCCTTAATTTTGTTCATAATTTCAAGTACACTTCAAATGCTTATAAATTTAAACACTCAGAAAAAAAGATAGCTTATTTAACGTAAAGTATATGTAAATTTAACTGAAAATGACGTACGAATTGAGCTAGTGGAGGCATAAGTAAACTAAACAAAATTGACTAACTAAAATCTACTTAAAAGCATGTAAAACATTTTGCGCTGTTATGCTACTATTATGCTACCATCTTGTCTCACCAAAAAATGAAAAAAAATTAGTTTTTTTGCAATTATTAATCGTTTTTTTATGAATTCAGGGTCAGAGAATTTTAAACACGGCAATGATTAACACACAGTTGAAAAAGTAACTGCAATATTTAAAGCAAGTCTTGCAATAGGAGCTATGCATTGCAGGTTATTATTGAATTGTAAAGTAAATGTTGCATTAAACCTAATTTCAATGCATTTCTATAAAATTTAAAACAACTCTTGAGTCATAATTTATTTCTATAGAACAGCTAGAAGTTTTAATGCACCTTGCTACAATTTAATACATTAATGAAATTTTAAAATTCACTAGAGTGTTATCCATTTTAGAAATATATAGTTAAAATCGTTTCATGTATGTTTAGTTATCGCTTCTCAGCTGAAAGTCTATAATAATAGTGATTATGGTGGTATGTATGTTTTAATTTTTTCCGTTGTAATTTTTTTATTTTAACTTTATTAATTTAGGCAGGTGCGTAATAATCAAAGTATCTCGAAATTATGATGTAATTTGCATTAAAATGTCATACTAAAAAAAATGTTGCGAGTAATTTATTTAATGCAAATAACAGACATTTTTAAAAAACAAACTTTTTTATTTTACTCCAAGTACTCTGTTAAATTTGATGCAAAGAGCATTCATTAGTTTAACTTTATATAGCAAGCTTTGTTTTGTTTTGTAATGGAAACTTCCGTAGGACCTATATGTGTAGCAATTTGCATTACATATTCAATTTTTTTTTAACTGTGCAGCGGTTAAGAAGGGCCCTGTAAAGGTAAAATGCTATTATTATTAATATTTATTTTGGACTTAACCCGGATTCGATCCCCAGACCTCTGTGTACAAGGCAGCAGCATTAACCATTCGTCTATCTAAATAATTATTTACATCAATTTATTTATGAATATTATGTTGATGCTTAAGTTTAGGACGTTCGAGGGTTCGATTCACAGACTGACCACTATTTATTTTTATTACATTTTTAAAATAACATAAAAATGATTCCTTTTTATTCATAAAAATTCAATTTCACAGCATTTCAATTTATCGATACTGTAGTTATTTTAAAATTATAAAGACCTAAACATTTCAAATTTATTCCGACAATAATAATAATGTAACTAAGGTAACACAGAAATAACAATTATATATATGTCAAATTCTTTTTGCCAAAACATTGTTCTGACATTTTTTGCTCTCAGATCAATTTATTATTTGACATTACGTGTTTTATTTCGTCAAAAAAAGTGAGTTTTCACCCTAAAAAGATTTTTTTGAATCTAGATTTTTAGCTATAGGGCAAAACATAAAATACAATAAAAAAAAAGAAATACATATGTCTCTCGAAACTAGTAAACAAACAAAACGCCACGCCAAAACGTAAGAACATGTGCTGCATAAATTGACAGCTATACATATGTAAATTTTACTATTATTTTAAGTATAATTTACGTTTTATATGACTTTAATACTCGAAGTCATACGTAATTTTCAAACTATGAAAACGTAAATTTAAAGATGCCTTAGTAAAAAGCACGTATCATATAAGCAATTTCCAGCATACTTAAGTTAATCTCTTTGGGTAAATAGTGGATTATATATACGCGTGTGTATAAGTATGTTTAGCACTATTTGCCATGTAAATTTGGCATTTTTCGACGGTTATGTTTTACAAAATTGTTAAGTAAATGTAACGACCATTAGGTAACTTTGTTTTCATCTTTCAAAATTTACTGTTTCAGTAGTAAATTTATTTTCAAAAATTTTACAATTCCAATTTTGCTTTTTAACGTGGCACAGGATAATATTACTTAAATTATAAATACTTTGCACTAGTAAATTTTAGAAAAACGTACGTAGGGTGACCAGATGGAGCATTACAAAAAAGAGGACAAACTTTTATTGTGAGAGGGGGGTGGTCAATATTTTTAAAACTCATCAGAAAAGGTTCACATTATTTCCGAGCTAACCAAAAAAAAGGTGTTATAAAAAGAATAACATTTACTATCTGAGCATGCATGCACAATGAAAAAACTTTTTTCCTAAGATAGCATATAAAAGGTCTATTTTCATGCAAACTTAATCCCTGTGAAAATGTTTTTTCCCCCTAAATAACAAATTGTTGTTGCTATGTTGTTGCTATGGTATGGTATGGTATGATATATATATATATATATATATATATATATATATATATATATATATATATATATATATATATATATATATATATATATATATATATATATATATATATATATATATATATATATATATATATATATATATATGTATGGGTGATTCTCCAAAAAGGGTACATTTTATGTCCAAGCAATATTTCTTATGTAAATAATTGTACAAATTCTGTGTATGCTAGTGGAAATTGCAACGTGTTTCTAAGAGAATTAAGCAACAGTATAAAAGAAGCAATTTAGTTTTATTTTTATTGAAAAATATGATCTCGAAACGTGATAAATGACGTCCGTGGACTGTCCCAAGACTGAAGTTTTAAAATAAAAAGATTCAAAATCAAAATAATAATTACATTGAAAATAAAAAATATACTGTATGAAATAAATAAATATGTCTACTTATTATACCTCAAACCCTTATCATGAACAGATTAACAAAATCAGTTTTACAGCAGAAACTAGAATGTCCCAAGAATTTCAGTCACTTCCATGGACAAAATGTTTATTTCTTCTATTTCGTCATAGATGGCATTACAAGAACCAAATCTATGATTTATAAATTGTCAGTCAGCCATATTAGCTTTCGAGAACTTTTGTTAGCAGGTTGAGTGTTCTAATAGTGTTCAATTTGCCATAGAACATCAAAATTTTAAGTAGGGCAAGATCATAGAGTCACATTCGTGGACATCATAATTCTGTAAGTAATTACTAAATTTAAATTTTTATTGTAGTTATAGTAAAAGTGAATTATATATATAAAACATTTCAAAGAACAACTTCCTAAAACCAAAATGTAATCATTCACAGAATGTTTTTAATGAATTTATCACATCCGTGGACATCACGTCCGTGGACATTCAATGTCTCCGTCGGAACAGCTAAGTAACAGACGTGACACAAACAATAATAGTGTGATCTTTAATATTTATAAATGATTTTTGTTGATAAAACTTAAATTAACTTATAGTAGAATTTTTTTGCCAGCGAACACAAAATTTGTTTGTTATGCGCATATTGTTTGCACATGCGCATATTGTTTGCGCATTCAGTGTCTCGATTAAAATATTAAAAAAAACTATTGGGGTCCCATTGAAATGGACAAAAAAAACGCATAAAATTTATAAATTACTATTGAAATTCAACCAATTATAATAGAAACCCAAAAACTAGTAGAAATATTAATGATTTTGTAGGAAATATAACAAAATTTTGATAATTAAAAATAATTATAATAAAAATAACGACGCCTATGGAAACAAATATCACAACAAACAAATGGTACGAACTAGAAGTAGAAATTTAACTAATATAATTGTTTTGAAAACAAATTTATCCTAAAATAAATAATACATCTCTGTTTTACTTTTTGTCTCATCTTTTATCTCTTGCTGCGTCGTAGCCCAAGTAACATTTTGTATATATTATAGTCACAAACTATTGTTGTTTTATTTACGGAACACATACTGTACTCAAAATAGGTTGCGGTATTTATACTTCTACAAAATATTGTTTCTGATTGTACACAGTAAAGCGACAGTGTAGTAGTAAACTTATAGCTTCGGATGTAACGTTTCTGGTTATGCACTATGTAACTGTATTATTACTTCTACAAAATGACTACATTGTGTAAAGTCTACGAGAGTTTATAGCTACATTGTAAATATACTAAACGTTGGCCTTGTAAATGTATTTTTACATTTACAGATTAATTACAAAACTTTATTTTATTGAGAACTTATATACTTACAGTATGTTTACGGGACATTTACATTAGGAATGTATTTATACTGTCACATAATTTATACAGTTTTCTTAAGTCAAAATTTTTTGTTTAATAAAAGATGTCCCCGACTAGAAATTAGATCAGTATAGGGTCCGATCCGGATCAGGATTGCCTGAAGACTGATCAGGGATGAATCAGGCCTCCTGATCCGGACATGATGAAAAATCGTCGCGCCATATATGATCCGTACAGGATCCGTTTAAATGATCCATGCCGGATACATTTCAAAGATCCATTCTGGATCCATTTCAAAGATCCATTCCGGATCCATTTCAAAGATCTATTCCGGATCTATCTTAAAGATCCATGCCGGATCCATTCAACAGTTTCATGTCCGGTCTGGTCAAGAGATCCATACCAGATCCGTTCAAAGGCTTAGAATTAATTTTGTTCTTAAATATTAATTTGACATTAAATAAATGAAAAAAATATTACCATTTTTCCTTAATTTTGTTCATAATTTCAAGTACACTTCAAATGCTTATAAATTTAAACACTCAGAAAAAAAGATAGCTTATTTAACGTAAAGTATATGTAAATTTAACTGAAAATGACGTACGAATTGAGCTAGTGGAGGCATAAGTAAACTAAACAAAATTGACTAACTAAAATCTACTTAAAAGCATGTAAAACATTTTGCGCTGTTATGCTACTATTATGCTACCATCTTGTCTCACCAAAAAATGAAAAAAAATTAGTTTTTTTGCAATTATTAATCGTTTTTTTATGAATTCAGGGTCAGAGAATTTTAAACACGGCAATGATTAACACACAGTTGAAAAAGTAACTGCAATATTTAAAGCAAGTCTTGCAATAGGAGCTATGCATTGCAGGTTATTATTGAATTGTAAAGTAAATGTTGCATTAAACCTAATTTCAATGCATTTCTATAAAATTTAAAACAACTCTTGAGTCATAATTTATTTCTATAGAACAGCTAGAAGTTTTAATGCACCTTGCTACAATTTAATACATTAATGAAATTTTAAAATTCACTAGAGTGTTATCCATTTTAGAAATATATAGTTAAAATCGTTTCATGTATGTTTAGTTATCGCTTCTCAGCTGAAAGTCTATAATAATAGTGATTATGGTGGTATGTATGTTTTAATTTTTTCCGTTGTAATTTTTTTATTTTAACTTTATTAATTTAGGCAGGTGCGTAATAATCAAAGTATCTCGAAATTATGATGTAATTTGCATTAAAATGTCATACTAAAAAAAATGTTGCGAGTAATTTATTTAATGCAAATAACAGACATTTTTAAAAAACAAACTTTTTTATTTTACTCCAAGTACTCTGTTAAATTTGATGCAAAGAGCATTCATTAGTTTAACTTTATATAGCAAGCTTTGTTTTGTTTTGTAATGGAAACTTCCGTAGGACCTATATGTGTAGCAATTTGCATTACATATTCAATTTTTTTTTAACTGTGCAGCGGTTAAGAAGGGCCCTGTAAAGGTAAAATGCTATTATTATTAGAGCAATTTCACGCAAGTTCAGCAAATTTTTGGGAAATTTTGACTTGACCCCTTTTAATTTTGGTTATTTTTTGTTTATAGATAGTCTTTGATAAATAAAAAATACAAGTTCTCTTAGAATTTTTTTTTTCGACCAGGGGTCTTCACAGGGTGCCCCTCAATTTTTTGTTATTTTGTGATGTGACTGCATTTTGACGAGCGATTGTAGAAAAACTACTGAATCGATTTTCATAAATGATATGTCGTTGAATAGGTATTAGAACAAAGTTTTTAAAAATGTACACTGTTAATTTTTTGAAATAATTTTTAACGGTGTAACATAAGAAAAAAACGGTGTAATTGAAAAAAAGATGGCATAGCCTCTTTTTTTTTTTTTTTTTTTAAACAAAATTGAAGCTTATTTTATATTTAACCACTTGTGAAAGTTGAGGACACGTGTTATTTTTTGTTTTAAAGATAAAATTCGTTGTGCATATGACTGTCGGGAATCAGTTTTTTTTGTTCTGAAGGAAAATTATAAAAATGGCGTTATAAACTAAGAGATATTTTTTTTATGTTAAATATCAAATATTTTATTATTAGATGAACTTTTTAAAATATTATAAAAATTATATATGTAGTACAATAAATAAAATAAATACAATTGTTAAAAATGATTTACTTATTTTACAAACAGAAGTTTCTTTTGAATAGGGAAGCACTTCTGCAATTATTTTCTTTGTATTAGATGGCATAAAAAATGAAATGTTTATTTATCACTTTTAGTAATCACTTGTCACTCTTATAAAAAATAATTTGACAGTCTTGACTGCAAACAAAAAAGCCGTATAAACAACTAAATCTATTTAGGAACTTTTGACTGGAGAAGTATTATGTTCGTATTATGTTATTATGGAATCATAAAGTAAAAGATTGTTTTTCAACATTAAATTACAAATATTTTATTATTGAATAAACTTTTTAAAATATCATACAAATTATATATGTGAAAATAAATATAGTTATTAAAAATTATTTACTTATTTTACATTCAAAAGTTTCTTTTGAGTTGGAAAACATTTTTGCATTTATTGTCTTAGTATCTACTGGTACAAAAGAATGAAATTTTTGAGTTCCACTTATAGTAATCGCATTTTTATATCGATTTTGTAATTTTTCTTTTGTTAATTGATATTCATTTTTATCGGCGTATCCAAAGTTCATGGTAGATTCCCATTTTAAAGCCCATTCGAAAAGTTTTTTTGGTGTATCAATAATATTATCTTCGCTCGCCATACTATAACGGTGTGCAGCACGCTTCAGTGTACCACCAATTCCATCACAAGGTCCCTTTCCATGGCTGGTAGCATGAAAATGCCATTCAGCGTCAACCTTAAAGTCTTCTTTATGGTGGCATAAGTTAATTAGTTAATTTAAGGTTGACGCTGAATGGCATTTTCATGCTACCAGCCATGGAAAGGGACCTTGTGATGGAATTGGTGGTACACTGAAGCGTGCTGCACACCGTTATAGTATGGCGAGCGAAGATAATATTATTGATACACCAAAAAAACTTTTCGAATGGGCTTTAAAATGGAAATCTACCATGAACTTTGGATACGCCGATAAAAATGAATATCAATTAACAAAAGAAAAATAACAAAATCGATATAAAAATACGATTACTATAAGTGGAACTCAAAAATTTCATTCTTTTGTACCAGTAGATACTAAGACAATAAATGCAAAAATGTTTTCCAACTCAAAAGAAACTTTTGAATGTAAAATAAGTAAATAATTTTTAATAACTATATTTATTTTCACATATATAATTTGTATGATATTTTAAAAAGTTTATTCAATAATAAAATATTTGTAATTTAATGTTGAAAAACAATCTTTTACTTTATGATTCCATAATAACATAATACGAACATAATACTTCTCCAGTCAAAAGTTCCTAAATAGATTTAGTTGTTTATACGGCTTTTTTGTTTGCAGTCAAGACTGTCAAATTATTTTTTATAAGAGTGACAAGTGATTACTAAAAGTGATAAATAAACATTTCATTTTCTATGCCATCTAATACAAAGAAAATAATTGCAGAAGTGCTTTCCTATTCAAAAGAAACTTCTGTTTGTAAAATAAGTAAATCATTTTTAACAATTGTATTTATTTTATTTATTGTACTACATATATAATTTTTATAATATTTTAAAAAGTTCATCTAATAATAAAATATTTGATATTTAACATAAAAAAAATATCTCTTAGTTTATAACGCCATTTTTATAATTTTCCTTCAGAACAAAAAAAACTGATTCCCGACAGTCATATGCACAACGAATTTTATCTTTAAAACAAAAAATAACACGTGTCCTCAACTTTCACAAGTGGTTAGATATAAAATAAGCTTCAATTTTGTTTAAAAAAAAAAAAAAAAAAAAGAGGCTATGCCATCTTTTTTTCAATTACACCGTTTTTTTCTTATGTTACACCGTTAAAAATTATTTCAAAAAATTAACAGTGTACATTTTTAAAAACTTTGTTCTAATACCTATTCAACGACATATCATTTATGAAAATCGATTCAGTAGTTTTTCTACAATCGCTCGTCAAAATGCAGTCACATCACAAAATAACAAAAAATTGAGGGGCACCCTGTGAAGACCCCTGGTCGAAAAAAAAAATTCTAAGAGAACTTGTATTTTTTATTTATCAAAGACTATCTATAAACAAAAAATAATCAAAATTAAAAGGGGTCAACTCAAAACGTTGTTGAATCTTCGTGAAATTGCTCATTAATATTTATTTTGGACTTAACCCGGATTCGATCCCCAGACCTCTGTGTACAAGGCAGCAGCATTAACCATTCGTCTATCTAAATAATTATTTACATCAATTTATTTATGAATATTATGTTGATGCTTAAGTTTAGGACGTTCGAGGGTTCGATTCACAGACTGACCACTATTTATTTTTATTACATTTTTAAAATAACATAAAAATGATTCCTTTTTATTCATAAAAATTCAATTTCACAGCATTTCAATTTATCGATACTGTAGTTATTTTAAAATTATAAAGACCTAAACATTTCAAATTTATTCCGACAATAATAATAATGTAACTAAGGTAACACAGAAATAACAATTATATATATGTCAAATTCTTTTTGCCAAAACATTGTTCTGACATTTTTTGCTCTCAGATCAATTTATTATTTGACATTACGTGTTTTATTTCGTCAAAAAAAGTGAGTTTTCACCCTAAAAAGATTTTTTTGAATCTAGATTTTTAGCTATAGGGCAAAACATAAAATACAATAAAAAAAAAGAAATACATATGTCTCTCGAAACTAGTAAACAAACAAAACGCCACGCCAAAACGTAAGAACATGTGCTGCATAAATTGACAGCTATACATATGTAAATTTTACTATTATTTTAAGTATAATTTACGTTTTATATGACTTTAATACTCGAAGTCATACGTAATTTTCAAACTATGAAAACGTAAATTTAAAGATGCCTTAGTAAAAAGCACGTATCATATAAGCAATTTCCAGCATACTTAAGTTAATCTCTTTGGGTAAATAGTGGATTATATATACGCGTGTGTATAAGTATGTTTAGCACTATTTGCCATGTAAATTTGGCATTTTTCGACGGTTATGTTTTACAAAATTGTTAAGTAAATGTAACGACCATTAGGTAACTTTGTTTTCATCTTTCAAAATTTACTGTTTCAGTAGTAAATTTATTTTCAAAAATTTTACAATTCCAATTTTGCTTTTTAACGTGGCACAGGATAATATTACTTAAATTATAAATACTTTGCACTAGTAAATTTTAGAAAAACGTACGTAGGGTGACCAGATGGAGCATTACAAAAAAGAGGACAAACTTTTATTGTGAGAGGGGGGTGGTCAATATTTTTAAAACTCATCAGAAAAGGTTCACATTATTTCCGAGCTAACCAAAAAAAAGGTGTTATAAAAAGAATAACATTTACTATCTGAGCATGCATGCACAATGAAAAAACTTTTTTCCTAAGATAGCATATAAAAGGTCTATTTTCATGCAAACTTAATCCCTGTGAAAATGTTTTTTCCCCCTAAATAACAAATTGTTGTTGCTATGGTATGGTACCGCGGAAAAATAGAATATGAATTTTGAATGTTATGTTGTCAATTTCTAATTTAATAATTTACCCTTTGTTTATTTACTATTGTAGAAAAAATTGCATTTCCTACCCCAAATGAAAACGTTTTACGTTCGTGAACTCGACCCAATTACGTCTCGTGAATAAAACTTCACTCAAGAGAAACAGTGTTTCCATGTCTTGCAGCATTATTTTTTTCGTCAGTTTTCTGTTATTTTTTCGTTTTTTTTTCATTACTTTTTCCTTACTTTTTCGTTATTTTTCCGCTATTTTTGCGTTACTTCTTACTCACTTTATCATTGAAAAACTAAACAAAATGTAACGAAAAAATAATGAAAATGTAATGAAAAAGTAATGATAAAGTAATGAAAAAGTAATGAAAAACTAATGAAAAAGTAATGCAAAAGTAATGAAAAAGCAATGATAAAGTGAGTAGTAATGATAAAGTAATGGTAAAGTAATGAAAAAGTAATGAGGTAATGATAAAGTAATAAAAAAGTAATTTTTTTATTTCCATTTCTTTCATTTCTTTTATTTGTACATCTTTAGGCGATGTACAAATTACTGTTGCTTGTATTTCTTTTTCTTTCCTTTTCATTTCTATTTTATTTCTTTTTCATTACTTTTTCATTTCTTTTTCGTTTCTTTTTCATTTCTATTTCATTTCTATTTAATTTCTTTTTAATTTCTTTTTCATTTCCTTTTCGTTCCTATTTCTTTTTGATATCTCTTTATTTCTGTTTCATTTCTTTTTCATTTATGAATTCAGAAACTCTTATAATGCCAAACTGGACTTTAATTGGTGTGGGCGATGTACATATTACTATTGCTGGTATTAATGCACGATCCGGTGATCCAAGGAGCTGGTCGAGTTTCCATCTGAGCAGTGCTGGGCTTATGTGTCATAAATAATTCGTGTTATGATCAGTATTATATGGTATTCTAGTGGGATGCTCTATCATTTGGGGCATTTGTTAAAGCCTCGCAGTCTACAAGTTATATATGACAGTACTGTGTGAACGAACAACTTTGCTTATTTGAATTCATTTTTGAACATCCAAACTGTAGATTGTTATTTCAGGTGCATATGAATAACTCTGGTTTTTATCTGTTTCTCCAGTTGGGATGTTATATATCATATTTGATCTTCCGCATTTAAATTAAGTCATTCAATTTTTACTTTGCACCATTTAGCACGAATTTTTTTCTCTTCAGTTAAATTGTGTGGCATTAATCGCAAACTATATTAATGAGATCCAAGTTTGTTTGAAAAGTATTTTGAGAGCAAATTTTTTTTAAAAATATATCTTACTCAAAGAAAACGATAAAAAACCTAACTTTAGCCTTATGGGTAATAGAGAATACTAGGAATCGCCCAGTGGCCGAAATTCGGCCATTGTAAATGGAAATTGTAAATAGACCTTCCAATAAAATAGCTACAACACATTATTTCAGAGTGTGATTAATTGATATAATTGATTTTGAATTGTGAAACCAAATAGCTTGAAAAAAACAAGATAATGGAAAAAAAATCATAAAAACACACCTTCATATTTTTCCCCCTTCCACATATTGTCCCACTTTTGTTGGGGCGCATATTTTGAAATTGTAACACAAAAATAGTGCTTACGTATTTATATATAGATATATAACTAGATTTGCATTGTGGTAATACTAAAAATTAATAACAAAAAGTTGGTTAAATCTCAAGCTTTTTCATGCACGTTCGATGATAATTAAAATACCTAAAATGTTTGACGATTTATGTTTGACGAATGGCCAAAAAAGAGGACAAAACGCATTATTTTAAAAAAAGATACCGGACGCATTTTTTTGGCTTCAAAAGAGGACATGTCCTCTTAAAAGAGGACGTCTGGTCACCC
>CAVNZG010001113.1:5000-40432 GCA_963693315.1 Diogma glabrata
TTTTTGATTTTTAAAAAATCTGAAATTTTGATATTTTGTTGGTATTGACGAAAGGAAAAAGTTGTTTCTGCTTTTATTTTTGTGTACTCTGAATTGGCGTTATGCGCGGTTGAATTTTTGAGGCATTTTCACGTAGTTTTGGTAATGGTTTAAACTTGAAACTTTTTTTTCTTTTTTTATATTTATTTTCTCTTAGTTAGTTTATACATTTCCTTTGAAGTTTAGAGAATTTAGTTTATGAATTGATTTAGGGGTCGATAGACGTAATATTTTGCTTTGTTTTTTTATTATAGGAGGGCTATTATTTTGAAAACGTCCATTTTTTTGTTGATTTTTAAATTTTTGATTTTTAAAAAAATCTGAAATTTTGATATTTTGTTGGTATTGACGAAAGGAAAAAAGTTATTTCTGCTTTTATTTTTTGTGTACTCTGAATCGGAAATATGCGTGGTTGAATTTTTGAGGCTTTTTCACGTAGTTTTGGTATTGGTGTCAATGTTTTGTGAATAGGTGCCACAAATTTCATCCGACTTAAGTATATTTTTGCAAGTAAAAAGAAAAATAACTGAATAATTGAAACTAGGAGGGCCCGGCGTGCTTCGCTACGCTTATAAATAAAGTTTTTGCGTAGACATTTTGTTGACGTAGAAGCAATGATTTCAAAAAGTGGTAATGAGAAATGCTAGCATATAATTTTTAATTTTTCTTTTTAAATATATGAATGAAAAATAATCAAAACTCTAGCTGATCAGTTCGGGTATATGAAAAATTAGCGATCAAATAAGTTTTCAAGTAAGCTTATTTGATCACTAACTTATTTGATCACTAATTTTTCATATATCCGAACTGATCAGCTAGAGTTTTGATTATTTTTCATTCATATATTTAAAAAGAAAAATTAAAAATTATATGTTAGCATTTCTCATTACCCCTTTTTGAAATCATTGCTCCTACGTCAACAAAATGTCTACGCAAAAACTTTATTTATAAGCGTAGCGAAGCACGCCGGGCCCTCCTAGTAATAATAATAATAAAATAAAGTGTTTGTCTGTCTGCGTGCGCTCTCCAGCGAAATCTGTAGCACACAGGAGTCTGAAATTTTGCCAGGAGAAGGCCATTAACAGGTACTAATGCACCTCGGAGCGGAAATTTTAAAATTTAATTTAGGTTTTTTTAATTAATAATTTTAATTTTCCTAATGGTTAAATGTGAGCCTCAATGTATATTATATTTTATACTTAGCTTTATTCAACTTTCACTCAGTTATCTTTGATCGATTTTTTTTCCGCAAACCAGAATTACAATTCAAATGGAAAATTAAAGTTGACAAAAAAATTCATTTAGATGAAAATTATACACATTTATATATTTATTATATACATACAATTATATGCATCCAACACATTACGTTGCAAATAATATTTCTAATTTACAACAAACATGTTCTTGGTTTGGTGTATATACATAGGTAATACATATTTCATTTGGTTTATATATATATATATGTTATACATGTTAAAAATATAGAAAATGGGCATTTCTTTTCCTCTTTTTAGAAACATTGATGCAGCAAGTTTTTGCAATGGAACCGTTGAATTGAAGAATAGGATTATGAACAATAATTTCAAAGCTACAGGTTGAAAGTAGTGATTGCAAATTACCCGGTTACTCAATTAGTATTTTCCAAATTACCCGGATTACCCGGATAACCCGGGTAGTTATAAAAAAAATTAAGAGATGAAAAACAATAAAAAAAACCTCACAGCAGTAAACAAAAATTGATCATTTTTTTATTGTAAAATAATATTTCAAAAGTATTAAAGCATTTAGGGTAGCTGTACTGATCTGATTTCGTATTTTTTTTTTAATTCCAGCAATAGAAAAAACCCGCTCCGATAAAGTGGATGTTGGTTTCACGGTCAATAACGATTGATTTAAATTTTCTATCATTTTTTTCGGTTTTTTTATTTACATACAACATTTTCAGCTCTTTATCAACTGTAGTACCACTGTTATCTATAGTAGATCTTGTGTAGAAAGCAATACATTTTTGTAGTTGTAAATTTTCAATATTATAATTAGCCGCATCATTATCCAATTTGATTTTTCATTACTGACGTATTTCTCTATTTAGTTGAAATTATTCGTGCGCATCCAACTACGTGGCACCGAGATTTATGATTTGTAATGAAGAGCTTTCTCATTGGCGAACCAATGAGAATGGCATAGCAGGAAGCGTACCTTGAGTAGTTTAAAGCCGTCACGACTAAGGCTCAGCCATCGTGGGTTTGATAGAGTAATACCTGCTGCTTCAGCACAAATGCGGAAATGTACGCAATTTAAGACGAATCACAGAAATGGAAACAAAATACAAGTGGAAAATGGAGACTCTAACGACCCCGTTTGCGAAAGACCCATGATCAGCGCGTCCAACCCCCACAATCACTCTCAGACGCCCACACACTCACGCTTCACACATGCTAACATTCACCCACACATTCAGACGGCGAAGCAAGACACTTAAGCTCTCAGACCCGCCTCAAGTATCACAAGTGGTAGATTTCACTACTTCGTTGTATGGCTGTCATCCAACCCATATGACACAGCTCGCACACCACTGCCATCGCTAGTACACCGAGAATCAGGTCCTGGAGCACGGGAGAACGTCATACGCTGTATTGAAAGTCCAGATCGGTTATTTCTCTTTATTAACAACTTTTAAACAAATCTATAAAAGCCATAAGTGATTCAAAAAAAAATTATTGTAATTTTATTGTAATTTTATGTAATGTAATTTTATTTGTAATTTGAACAAACATGTCCAAACACGTTTATTTCAATACCTGTAGTTTACAGTTAGGTAATGAATCATAGATCTGATAAACCTAAAACAAGACAAGAATTTGTTTTTTCTTTTTTTTTTTAGTTTTAATTTTTTTGTATTACGGGTTATTTGAGAATGATTGGTTCGAAAATATAAAATTTCATCAATTCCGGAAATAAAATGAGAGAAAAAAAAGGTATTTGGCAAGTTAAGTTTTAACTCGGAGCACCACTAGTTAGCTTAGAATCAGTTCCAATTCAGACTAAATGTGTCTCGCTACCCACACCGCCAGTTCGCCCACACAGGCAACGACTAACACGCCCCCATTCAACGACTGACACGCCCTTTCACACACATTCACACTTCTACGTTAAACAAAGAAAATAAATACAATAAGTACACTCACCCCATGGTTTATATCCTTCTGGCCTCCAAGTCTCGAATGTTTCAGCCCTCCATCAATAACAGTTACATGCCAATAAGCTAATTAAGTTGAACATGCGATGTCAATATCGCCTATAATTGCGTTGATTACGTGTAAAATATTGTATCCAAATTAGTATATATTAACGTTGAATAGATGGCAAATATAGCTGAATACGTTGAAAATACGATGGGTTAATTTGTATAAATAGACGTTGAATCAATTGGTAGATACGGTTGATTATGTGGAAAATACCATGCAAAAATTTGTATATTTAAACGGTGAATCGATTGCCAATACGGTTGCATGCGTTGAAAATACGAGGTAACAATTTGTAGTTAAATAAAGTTCGTTGCAACTGGTGTCACTGATGAAGCAAATATTGTACCAAAAATTAGTTGTGGAAGATGAAAATGCTGATATAATTATTGTACCGAAATACGTTGTAAAAATTGCCAAGGATGATATAAATATTGTGCAATAAAAATACGTTGTATAAACTTTGATATGATAATATAAATATTGTATAAAAGTGCGTTGTAAAACTCGACAATGTTGATATAAAAATGGTACAAAAATACGTTGTAACAGGCGACCAAGCTGATGCAAATATTGTACAAAAATACGTGGTAAAAGATGAAAATGCTGATAAAAATATTGTATGAAGTTTCGTTGTAAAAGTTGACAGTGATGCTAGAAATATTGTACAGAAATGCGTTGCAAAAGTTGACAATGATGTTAGAAATATTGTATAGAAATGCGTTGTAAAAGTGGACACTGATGATGTAACAACTGTATATCAATGCTACGTTGCACAAGTTGAAATAAATACCACGGATGTTGCGCTGCTTTAATTTTGGTTCGATGCAAGCCCCATTGTAATACAGAAGAAATACCATATTCGGCTAGTATTGGTGTATAAAATTTAGATCCGTCGTTCATCCGTTGGACCGTTGGACGTCACCCCAAAACACGGATTACGATAGTACCGATGGTTAAGGGAATTTATACTGGTAACATTAATAGTCAAACTAGGTATTTTTTGTTTGTTTGTTCAATAAGCACATTATAATCAAAGAAACTGTTCTAATTTAATGAAATATTCTTCACAAAACACAGATTTACATAATTACTACTGGATAAGTGCATTTCTAATTAAAATAATAATACTCCAAATAATTACTAGTAACGGTACAGGAATTGTTCTTTTTATGCTTAAATTAAACTTCACAAAACACAACTTATGTTATTACTACTAGTTATGTGCAATTCTAATTAAAATTAATACTAAGCAAACTGGTATATTTTGTTGGAGTTCAGTAAGCACATTATAATCAAAAAAAATTGTTCTAATTTAATGAAATAAACTTCACAAAACACAACTTATGTTATTACTACTAGTTATGTGCAATTCTAATTAAAATAATACTAAGCAAACTGGTATATTTTGTTTGAGCTCAGTAAGCACATTATAATCAAAAAAAATTGTTCTAATTTAATGAAATATTCTTCACAAAAACACAGGTTTACTTTATTACTGCTGGATATGAGCATCCATAATGATAATACTCATAATCAAACTAAACACTAATAACGGGACGGAAATTGTTCTAATAAGTTAATAAATTAATTTTCACTAAACACCACGGACGTTGTCACTACTAGTTATGTGCCCTTCTCATTATCATTATCATAGACAAACTATGTTGTTTGGTTTCAGTTCCGTAGGAATTGTAATCACCTGCAAGGATTTTTATTTCATATGATAAATTAAAACAATACACAAATAAAATTTCTGGTTTTCCAGTTGTCCGTGACCTTGACCACGCCCTTTATTACGGACACACAAAAGAAAAACTGGCGAGACTGGTGTAGGACTAATTTTCTAATAATTCGTTCGAAATGATGTAACCACATGGATTTCAGCGTATTACTTATTTATTGACCTTATGGGTTATCACTAAAATTAGCTATCCAGTTACCGAAATGGTAATTCTACCACACCAGTCATATTAATAATCTATTGAATCATACCTGATACCCAGAAATTACTTTTGTGGTACTTGTGATCGATCTCGTCGAAATTTCCTTCTTTTCCCTGCAATTCACGCTTTTCAATTTATTGGGTATGACTATCCATAACCCAATTCCACTGGATGAATCCGTTATTCTGGCCTTTATTATCCAACAAAGAATATAAGAGAATTCCACGTCCACAAAAAAACACAATTCTCTACACCACCGATTTCAATCTGTCAAAAGTTAATGTATAATATCCGGCTGAATCACAATAGCAAAAAAATGAATTTAAACTAATTTTAAGCGACGTCAAACAACAAAATGAATATGTAATAGACTGACTGAGTACCGTGTGAATCGCAAATTAAACTAAAAGGAAAAAAATTGTACAGTCGTTCATTATATAGCCGTTTTGACTTCGAAAGATTCGAAGAAAGGGTTTCTGATGTAAGGAAATTAATTATGTAAATCAATGTTAGGATCCTTTTTCGATAAAACGAAACGGGCGGTTACTCTGTAATACTGACCATTGCAAAAAAAACAATTTTGCGAAACACATTATTTCTGACACACTAATAAGAAATATCAATGATTTAATATGAATTAAACGAAAGTTTAATCGATTTTTAGAATGTTTATGTATCGTGAAACAACAATCTACAACAGTATTACAGCGACACTCAGATCCATAACAGAAAGACAACTTGATAAGAACACCCATACAGGAAATCGAATGCTCAACGAATGGTAGGACAATAATTCTTTTATTGTGACGATTGGACAAATATGCACAGCTGTTTTGAGGCTTGAAAACTTCGTTGATTAAATACGGTTAGTGTTTAGAGAATTCAAATTCAGGTAGTATGGTGAAATAAAGCGGAGGGAAACGCAGTATGAATCAATATTAGGGGATTGTAAAATCAAATATTAAGGTTTATATATACAAAAAAACTATGGGTTACGGAGACCATAAGCAAATATGACTATCGATGTTGGATAGATGAGAAACTATTATGAGCTACATATGTTAAAGAAAATGTCGACTACTGAATCAGAGACTATAATACTCTACGTTCAGGCGTTGTCCCAGGCTATTCATTACAGACTTAATTTTAATTTTAAGAAGAACTAAAATTCCATAAATTTTATTATGTGTTCTTCGTCGTTTTTCTGTTGTTTTCGTAACCCAAACAATAATAATTAACTAGAGGGCAGTTTAATGTTTACGGATGTGGTTGGTTTAATGTTTATGGACATATTGCAATTTGTATGGTTAGAATAGAGTCATTTGTCAACAACTAGCATAAAGAATAATTCAAATTTGTAAAAAGAGAACGAGCTGAATTTTATTTTGTAAATTTTATTGAGAAAAAACTGGACCTTTTGTTGTTCGGGTATTCGACCAAAATATCAGGATATTAAATACCCAAAAAATCTTCCTAAATACCCCGGTATCCGAGTACCCAGATACCAAGATTGCAAACACTAGTTGAAAGTGTTTTACTTATTAAGAAAAATAGGCGTCCCCATTAATTTAAAAAACAAACAAACAATGTAGGTTATTAAAGAAATCGGTAAAATATATGCAAATATGTCAACAAATGAAGTGATTTGACTGGTTTTAGATTAGTATATAAGTCTGGATTTATAAATGATATTATTCTGATTATTATTATTTTCTGCACACAAACTTTTTATAGGCGTAGCAACGTACGTCGGGTCCTGCTAGTTTAAAATATTTAAAACATATCATATAAAAATTTGCGTCTATCCTATCAACACCTTAGAAAGCATGAATTGTTGTGGGACCTTGTTCTTAACAGTTTTTTATGTGTTGTTGTGACATACCTTGTAATTTCTACTAAAATAGCGTATCATCAAAGAATATTCCATAACTTAGAGTAAGGGATAATATAGTTGATTGAAAATACTTCATACGCCAGCACTAGTAAGATATCACTTTGGCTAATGAGATTGCACTGCTATTGCCAGTGTTATACGATATATCAAGATAACTCATATGCCAATAGCAGGGACTAAAGTACGCGCGGTTGTCACACCCATAGATCAACAATTTAAAATTTTACAAATCTTCCTGCGGAAAGCTAAGTAAATTAATTGGTATTAATGCGCATTGTTGCCGTTTGCAAATCACTATCGGCTAAGTGTCACCATTTTTAACTATTTTATTTATCATGATCGCCATTCATGTTTAATCATACATAAGCTATGCTTCTTTATATATAATTTATGCGATTTCCGTCTCGTAATTGTGAGCTTTAAATCATGTGAGCTATTGTGAGCTTTAAACATGTATTCCATACAATTTCAAACCAATAATTTTGATATACAAATGTAATTGTTTCAGGTTATACTATCTTTCCTACGTTCAATATTTATTTAGCATGATGACTAGAATGCAAATTGCAAAAGATAGTAGCAATATAACTTTAAAAAACTGCATTATAGATCAATTTTTAAAAATCCGTAAAAAGAAATTTTTATTATTTTTATGAATTTATGAATAAAAAATAATAATTTTAATGGCATTTAATAAAAATTAAAAAAAAAACAATAAAAAAATGTACCATCCAGGAATTGAACTCAAGATCTACAAAACATCAGTCGAGCGCGTTATCCACATCGCAATTTCAAACGTTAAGAAATGATGGATGTGTTTCATATTTAAAAATATTTTGCTGATTTTAAAATTGGTAATGCGAATATTTAGATTTTACTCCATATAAAATTTTACAACGCGGCTAAAGAAGTTTTCACTTCAAAAACTGTTAAAATTTCAGTTCACAAAAAGTTAAAAGAAATATTAAGATTGTTGTGCTGGTTTGAATTTTGTCATCAATTTTTCAGCTATGCTTCCTAGTATTAGTCTCATATTTAAAAAATCGAGACGTGTGTGCAATTCACACGTGGTAGAAGTGAAATCTTCAAAAGTTTTTTCTTCAAGATAATGAGACGAATGTAAAATTTCGGGAAGAGGATAATTGCAGGTTTTAGTCATGATCATAGGGATACAAAGTTTGATAAGTATTTTTCATTTTATTCGTATATATTACATAAAGTAAGTCAAACTCAGAGCTTACATTTTCGATAAATGATACAAGAGGCTTTTGGTATCTAGAGTATGAAATAAATACTTTAGTCTTAATATGCTTAATATATCTTTGGAATACAGTGTTTCATTCGCACTGTATCAACAACAAGATCAAAAACAGTAATTGACGCAGTATTCCAGAGATATATTGACCATATTAAGAGCAAAGTATTTATTTCATACTTTAGTTACCATAAGCCTCTTGTAAAATTTATCGAAAATGTAAGCTCTGAGTCTATCACTATGATCATGACTAAAATCCTCTTCCCGAAATTTTACATTCGTCTCATTATCTTGAAGCCAAATTTTTTGAAGGTTTCACTTCTACTACGTGTGAATTTTTTTTCTTGTTCCTGCATTTTAATTATCAACAATCATCAAAAACAATTTCATTTTTGTAAAAATTTATTTTCATAATTAATAATCTATTTAACATAAAATCGACATTAATCCATTTCTTTATTAGACTACATACGGTTACACCGCAATTACGTAAAATTTATAATATAAATAAAATTCTTACAAAAAAACATAAAATATTTTCTTTTATACAAAAATTAAACAGTTTTCAATACTTATCTTATCAACTAATTAAGTTTTTTTTATGAATTATTAAATATTATCTATTTTTCCTAATAAAATTACAAAAACAATACAAAAATAAATTTATTATCTTCTAAACATAAACATAACCGAATAAAATTTAAAATTTCATAATAAATTTTTTTTTTCAACATAATAACATACATAATACAATACCACCAAAATAATAAGTAAAAAAAGGAAAATATTAAAAAATATACACTGTTTTTTTTTACTGTTAAAATTTCGTTTCATCCAGTTTAAAATCACAACGATACTAAAAAAGTTTTCACTTCAAAAACAAGTTTGTTGAACCTGTTTGTACGCGTTTCTAAAAAACAAGTTTGTTGAACCTGTTTGTACGCGTTTCTAATATATTCAGACCAAAAAACTTAATAGAACTGAAAAAAAATAATCAGTTTTTAATTTATTTTATCTCCATCTATAATAACTTCATCATTTATATGAAAATCCATTCTTTTTGTATTACCAATTTCCCGTGTCGTAATTTGGCTTATACTGTTTATAATTTATATCATTATAATCGAGGATATATTATTCGTTTTTGTGATTTTTATATGAGAAAATCTCCTTAAATAATGAATATAAAAATTAAAGTATTTCATGCATTTTTTTTTGTTGAAAGCTTTCCATCATATATTCATGTTATTCTATAATTTATCTATCAGTTATGCGCTGATAGTTAGTCAAAAGAAATTTTGTATTGTTAGCACGTAAAAAGACGCAAAAGTGGTTGACAATTTTTAACTCGCTTGTGATCTAAAATATTTAGTTATTTGCAAAATTGAAGTTCAGAGTTTAAAGTATTGATCAAAGTTCAAAAAATTGATCTAATGCAAATTGATCTAATAAAACAATATTTGGAAATAGGTGCCATCTCATGTGCAATAATATTACTTCAAATTAGAACAATGAGTAAAGCAAACGTACTAAAATATTAGAATGGATGTTTAAATAACGTAATTATATTGTATATATTATAGTAACAAAAACACTGAATAAAATATAACTTAATAAAATTACTTTTAATTTTAAAAGAATATTAAATTTTCAGTAAGTGATTTAATCACTGTTTTATTCATGGTAAAATTTATTTATAAGTAAAATCATATAATAATTAATTTATTTTAGGTAAAATTCTATAAATAAAAATTAAATAAAAAAATTTAAAAAACACATTCTTTAGAAAAACGAACTAAAAAGTAAAAATGTGCAATGCAAAATGTGTAAATATTACTAAATATTAGTCTCAAACAAGCAACTGAAAACTTTTGTGCCTCTCTATACAGACTGCGCCACCCATTTCTACTTTATGTAAAAAATGGGAACGGAAAATGGTTTATCTTTTAAAAATACTAATAGTCAAAAATCTAATGTTTGTATCTGTAAGATGTGTTAAATACTATTTAAATATTTCCTTCCCATTTTAAAGAAAATATTTATAAAAGACATTTATACGAATGTATCGTATGTTTCTTTGAAACATAACGTAGTGTCCATGCAAAATTTTTTTTAACTTTTTAGTTCGTTTTTCAAAAAGTTTGTTTAAAATTTTTTATTTATTTTTAAAGATTAATATTCCAATATTTTTAGAATTGTATTTACTTATTAATATTATATTCCTAAAAGGAAAAATGAAATGAACAAGTATTTGTTTGCATAAACCATCACTCGTCTTCCTCTTAAACTAATCAAAGTTAAAACAAAACAAGTATCTCCCGTTTAACTTATAAATGTAAAATAAACACTAAAATACATTAATTTTAAATGAATGTGCAACAAACCTTTAACATTAATTTATAAATTTAAAGCATCATCAACTTCAATTTGAAGCTATAATAAATTTTCAACTCAGCATTATATGTACATAAGAGCATCAACATTTTCTTATCATTTAATTCTACAGTACTTAAGCAAATGATAAATAAAATGGATGATGAAATACAATTTCATATTTTTTTAAACAGTCATCAAAATTTAACAATTGGAAAATGAATGTCTTCATTTTTTTGTGTTTTAAGATCTAATAAGAAAAAAATTATATGAAAATGTAGATAATTATCCTTTCCAGTTTAATGATTTTTAAATATATACATTTTCAGTTAGGATCGTAAACTTTTTTTTATGTATAAATTTCTCTGGATTAGGAGTATGTAATGTTGTAGGTTCTTATCCTTTTTGAATATTTAATTGCAAATATTTTGTTTGTATGATTCGAGAAATATAAATGAGTTTTTAATGTGATTTTAATTTATTTGTTTGGTATGAATTGAAACTTATTTTTTAAGGTCTATATAAGCTGATAATCAAGTGGTTTTATTTGTGTTTTGTAAAATCGCTAAGGGTTATGTAATTAAATGTCCTAATAAGCATAAACATAGTTAGTAAGTTTGTGTGGAAATGAAAGTTTATTTACGTTGGCAGATTTAACTCAAAGAATTCTAATATTAATCAAAAAATTAATGTAGGATGGTTATTCTGATTTTGCTCTTGATCCTAGTTCGGCTAGGGTTTATTTAACATTTCCACTACCCCATCTGTTCAAACTTAACGGTCCATTGGTCCGACAAAGAGAGATTTAAAATTCTAGAGTCGCTTTTAAACTGACTTAAGCTAATGCTTTATATCGTTATGCTCACCACCCCCTTTTCGTCCTAGTAACAAAGGTAGTTGTATTCTCAATATTAAACGCACTCAGGTCTTCTTTATTAAAAATTCTTACACAAACTTATCTCTTTGGCTAGCTGCATAGTATCTTTGTACTTCAAATTGTGGGCATTTGCGTCACACCTTATGATGAAAGATCAATTCGTTGAGCACAGCTTTGTGAGTAACAGTATCTCCGTGTGCTATTTTTGCGCACATCTCCTACGAAGGAGACAACAAAACCACATGGCATATACTCTCAATGTGCTAGCAAATTTTAAAACCGCAAGGTAGGTTCTAGAAAGAGAAGCTAGAATACAAAATAACTACGGTTGTCTGAATCATAAGACAAACACTATAAAAGATTGAATTAGTACTCGATACTAACATAGCCCCGCTGTTTTTCAAGGTCTTTTAATTTGTTGTTGTTAATCCTGAGTTTGTGTAGGAATGTGAGCCGCAGTTGTTGCTAAAGGAATGTGATGGTCAGCATAGTTGGTGCTGGTGTGAGACGCGTAACATTTGCCTGCTTCATTAGGGAGAAGTTATTATGCGTGTGGAATAGAAGGTGAACTCCACCAAATATAACCACCCTTCGTTATTCTTAATTAGAAAAAATAAAGGAAAATTTCGAATTTTTATGATAATTTCATTTTTTGCTTATGCATATTTTAAGCTAACTTTAAAAATAAAAATAAAATAATGTGTCATACATTACAAAACATCGATTTTAAACTTTAAAACTCCAAAATAAAGGAGAAAACTGCCCTCAAAATTTTAACAAATACTTTTATCGTATTTAACGGGAAAAGTGCTAATGAACTAATAATTTTTTTAAAAAATTTTATACGCATTAATAGTTATTTATTTATCTAGAACGAAAAGTTAAACTTTAAAGTACGAGCTAGTTGTTTACGGCCGAAGCGTCTAGTCGAGGCCGAACTTACTAGTGAGTACCTTTAAAAATACTTTTCGTTTGAGATAAATACAAAATTTTATTTCATACCGAAAATTTATTAAAATAAAAAGAAATGAGTTTTAAATTTCGCTCAAAAAGTTGAACTTTAACGTCCTAGGACTTTATAAAATTTTTAATAAAGTCCTAGGACGTTAAAGTTCAATGTTTATGGTACAAAAAGTACCATAAATAATCCGAATTGTACCATAAATAATCGTCGCCAACATCAATGATGTGTTCAAGCACTTGTGTTTGACCTAAACCCATTTTAGAAAATGACGGAAGAAGCTGAATCGCATCCTGAAGCTGTTCATCTTCGTCGGAAGTAAGGTTTGTAGAAATTGATTCAATAGAATAATCTAAAGAAGATGCAAAAAGGACTTGATCTAACAGTTTGAACGTTTTAAAAAAATCAATACCCAGATATAAATCCTGGGTAAGAGAAGGGATGACATAGATCATAGATCAAGGGACTTACTGCGGCCCTTAAATGAAACTTTAGTAGTTTACATTACACAGCCAATAACTTTTTGGCTGGTACCATCCGCAGTTTTGATCTTAGCTGTAGAGCGAGTAAGAAGATGAGGAGTTTGCACCATTTCTTGTGCGAATGCACCACCGATGACACTGATAGACGTTCCACTGTCCAGCAGTCCAATCCGAGTTTGATTCAATAATTCAACCTTGGCATGATACCTTAGATCATTTGAAAGTGTAAAAATTGAAGAGATTGTTTTAGAACGAAATGACTTGCGAATACGCCAGAAACGACGCATTCTTAGAGTGGATCTCGATGGAGATTTGGTATTTCCAATGGCATCAATGAATATTCTGGACCTGGCAGCTAAGTAATCTTGAAGTCGCTGCTTATGTGACTTAAAAGGCAGGACAGGTGGAGTTATAACGCTACTTTGATCTCGTTTGAGGATAGTTATTTGCGGTTTATTTTCCGTTGTGGTTGTCGAAAGGTTAACAACGGTTGATTCGACAGGAGAAGCATCTTTTACAACCGTTGGGATGGAGAGTGTGATAGATGTATCTTTAACTGGTAGAGATAATTGAACGTTGGTGTCTACAACTGGAAGAATAGTATTGGTGTCTGTAACTTTAAAAGGGGTTATCTCGGAAGTGGGACCCTGTTTGAAGAGTTCGGGGAGCGAGGAAGTGGGTTTGGTACCCCGCTCCCTCGTCGGTTTTCCTGACAACGACGGCAGTTGGGTAGATAGGTGTCATCTTTTCCACACCCGAAACAGAAAACTCGTCGTGCTGCAGTGCAGTCTTGATGAATGTGACCTTCTCGTTTGCAGTTCCAGCAGTGAGGTGGTTTTGAAAAAGGTTTTGCAATGGATGGGTGGTTAAGTGAACACACTTCGAGTTCTTCTTGGGGTTCATGGACCTCGAGGGGTAACTCAGAAATATGCCGTGCAGGTCTAAAAGAAGAATGTCTGTACCTAGAGTTAACATCTGCAAGTAACTTTTCTCGGTCACGACAGAGCTCTCGCAAGTGTTCGACGCTGTACACTTGAACGAACATCAAGTCCTTGCAAATCCGAAAAATGTCGTTTTAGATATCAGTATGAAATAAACAAAATGAAAACGTCTGTCGTCCAAACAAAAATTTCAAATTTGTGACCGTCACCAATCCTTGCCATCAGGTTGACCAAAAACTCTAAAAAATGCCAAAATTAGTTTTTGGAGATATGTATAGGCATTGCTGCATATGAAATAAGTAAACTAAATTTTCTAATAAATGTATTTAGTTTAAAATCGACCACAATACGGTCATGATAAATATTTTACAAATATTTTACAAGAATAAAAAGCGATTAATATAATAAACAAAAGTTAAGTTTTTTGTCGCTTCTCAAGACGTCCTATTTTTTACGTTCAGTTTTATTTAATATTTCGTTTGCAACAAGAGCTGGGACTAATAAAACTTTGAAAAATATTAGATAATTAGAGATTATGCTCCCGGGATTTTTGCTTCACAAATCACGTGGTCTCGGGGTCCCGGGATTTTTTGCTTCACAAATCCCGGGGTCCCAGGGTTCGTGAAGCGAAAAATCCCGGGAATACAATCCCTATAGATAGTATGACATAATATAATAAAATCGATGATGAAATGACAATGTAATTGATATATGAGGATGAAGTTTTGATAGTCGAATAATTATCGCAGCGGTGGCGTAATTGATAAGCATATCTGTCGTCACAGGATTTGAATCACGGCACTGATATAGAAGGTTTAAATTGCCTTAGTTACTTGAGTTTTATTACTTACAACAATTTCTAATTATTTCGGTAAATAAAATTAAAAATAATTTTTTTATTCGGCTAGCGCCTCGATTTGCAAACTCCACATTGTCGTGGGAGGTTTGTCTGGCAGACCGTGCAGGTCTACCATTCGGTCGTGCACGCAATACCCTGCTGCTCGCTCATAGAGCGAAGGTTCTTTCGACCAGCCTCTTTACAAGAAATTTTAAAAACAAAAATAAATCGCGTGCCTCATACATCACCACCCAGGTTCTCCTGAAGGGGAAACTGACATGTAACAACTCTCCCTATTCTAACTAACTAATACATTGTAAATAACATTACGTATAAATGAACAAAAAAAAATTAATAATGAAATCCTAACCCTGATACACTGAACAACTAAAAATCCACCATAGAATATGTGTAACACTCACCATGTGCTTCCTTATAACCCTCTTAGTTTGCTGGCATCTTCTACTTAGGAGTATCGTCCATCCTTAGGAGTATCATCTCTTCAACAATCGTTAGTTCTCCAAAAAATAATATAGTTTGTAATTTTTATAGTATATTTAACAACTTTTTTTTTATTTCATTTCACGAATTATAATTCTGCATACAATTAAGTTTCACAAATTTTCTTTTATTTTATTTTATCAGTTCCAATGTGATTTCGTTTAAATGTAAATTAAATTTCAACAAATTATTGAATGTAGTGTTTCCCATTTATGGAAAATTCTTCCCCAATTCTCTAATTTTATATACTTGGTAAAATTTCACCGCATTTTTATTTAACACATACATATTATATTTATATACTATTGAATATTACACCAACTTCATATTTTTTTCAATTTGGACAAATTTAACACTCTTAACATCTAAAAAAAACTTTAACCATCGACAATTTTAACAATCTTAACATTTTTCAGCTACCAAACCTCCAACTCCAAACAACTATTTCCATATCCAAAAAACCAACTCAAAAATATCACCAATTAACTTAACTGCCAACCACCAACTCACTAGCAATTCAAAAAAAAAAACAATTAATAAAAATTTTCCTCGCACGAAAAAAAAATTTCGTCAGCATAAATTTTCTTTTATTTTATTAATTCTTAAATTTCTTTCATATTTAAGTAAAAAAAATATGTAGAAAATTAATAAAAAAACAGCTTATTACCGGAAGTGTTGGATGTACGTTGGAATGTTTAACCAGTTGTGTTGTTACACAAACCGGTTGAAAAGTGAGTGAAAAATTAAGATCTATAGTATATTACTATAGGATGGAAAATGCAAGTACACCCAAAATTTAAAATCTTGCCCATTACAGGACAGGACGATAGGAGGAAGTCTGGCTGACTACATTCGTCCTGAGAATCGTATGAGAAAGTAAGGAATGAAATGGGAGCTGGGCTCGAACCCAAACCCCGAGAAAGATTCTCAGGCTCTACCGACTGAGCTAGCCGGGCCAGACAAAAAATATATGGCCGAAAACTAAATGAAGACAAGAAAACCAATATACAGAAAACAGGATTTTTCGGATTGTAGGAAGTCAATGAGTACTAGAGGAAAGGTGGTATCTATTGACGCACGTCTTTGGAATGGTATATTTCACGTCGTCGAGAAATAAGGTCCTCCACTTCATATGAGGCGTTACCAACCAACCGGATAACCTTGGCTTTAACAAATTTTGGTGCCAGTTTGGCACTTATCTGTTTACCAGCGTCACTTAATATGAAGTTTCGACGGAAAACGATATCACCGGGTACGAAAGCACGTTTTCGAGAACGCAAATTGTAGCGAGCTGCATTTTGAACAAAGGCTTCAGCGGTCAGATCTTGAATTCGGGTGCGAATCTTTGATAATTGATCTGAACGATCAAGGGTTTCCCCACTCTCGTCCAGACAATTCAAGCGTCGAAGTAAAGAATAAGACGTACCATGAGTAATCATGGGCAGCCCAAAGGAAGCATAATAGGGGGAACAATCTAAAGTTTGATGTACAGAACAACGAAGAGCACATGCGATTTCACTAAGATGCACGTCCCACCGAGTATGGTCTTCGGTCAAGTACGCACGTAATCCAGCGATGACACTTCTGTTCACTCGCTCGGATGCGTTAGCTTGAGGGGAGTATAAAGCTGTAAAGGTATGGTTGACCCCATACCTTGAAAGAAAGGTTTCAAACAATTTAGATTTAAACTGCGACCCATTGTCTGAGACAATTGTTTCGGGACAACCAAAAACATGGAACACATTAGTTTCTAGCAGTTTGCAGATAGGCTCGACGGTGAGTTTCCGTAAGGGAAGAAGAAACGGGAACTTAGTAAGATGGTCTAAGACAATCAAAATAGCTATATGACCAGACTTAGTTCGGGGGTAAGGACCAATTATATCAATATATAACCGTTGGCCGAGTCTTTCAAATTTGAGTGACGTCACCATAGAAACACGAAGCACGGTGTTAGGTGCTTTGACAGTCTTACAAACGTCACATTGAGAGACATAGGATTTAATTTGTGTGGCCATCCGGGGCCAAAAATAGAATCGACGTAGATGATACAATGTTTTCGCAACACCACCATGTGCAGAGGTAGGAGGAACATGGGCCTGGGAAATCAACTTGGTTGTCAACTCTTCAGGAATCCACAACTTCCAATTTTCACCTTCCGGTGTCACATCACTCGGTGAGAAATTAAGTTTTTTGTACACTAGTCCATCGGACGTACGTAAATCAGGAAGAGAACCGTTGGAATCACTGACTATCTTTACCAATTTAAGGTAATTGTCACTGATGAAAGCTGGGGATTTTAAATCAAGATTAAAATTATCAATTTTGTCCTCGGTAACCGCATCGATGGAGAACATTCGCGAAAGAGCATCTGGAACCACGTTTAGCTTACCACGCCGATGCTCAATCTCAAAAGTGAATCCTTGCAGCTTCAAGCTCCATCGGGCCAAACGACCTGACAGATCTTTCTGCTGCATTAACCACTTTAGAGAAGCGTGATCAGTAATGATCTTAAAAGAGTGACCCTCGATGTACGCTC
The DNA here is from genome assembly GCA_963693315.1 of Diogma glabrata. NCBI lineage: Eukaryota > Metazoa > Arthropoda > Insecta > Diptera > Cylindrotomidae > Diogma > Diogma glabrata. Next base: position 22,892 of record CAVNZG010001113.1, read on the forward strand.
GGAATTTCTTGATACCTAGGATTGCAGCAAGGCATTCCTTTTCGCTGACCGAGTAATTTCGTTGAGCTGCGTTCAGTTTCTTGGACATATAGGCTATAGGATGTTCAATACCCTCTTTGTCCAATTGTACCAATACACAACCCACACCATCATTACTCGCGTCGCATTGTAGGATAAACGGCTCGGAATAGTTTGGATTCACCAGAACTGGTGCTGAGGTCAATGCTTTCTTTAACGAGTTAAAGGCCACATCAGCTTCGGGGGTCCACACTAATTTGTTATTAGATTTTTTTAACAAATCCGAAATTGGTGCCGTTAGTGAGGCGAACGCAGAAATAAATCGACGGTAGTAACCAGCCATGCCTAAGAATCTTCTAATCTGTTTCACCGTGGTTGGCACGGGAAACTCAGCAATTGCGGCGGTTTTATCTTCATCGTTTTTTAATACACCTCTACCTACTACATACCCCAAGTATTTAACTTCCGGGATTAAGAAATTACTTTTCTCAACATTTATCGTCAAGCTTGCAAGTCTTAGGCACTTGGCGACTTCTTTCAGAACATCTATATGGTTTAAAAAGGTGTCAGTAACAATTAGAAGATCATCTAAATATACAAAGACACAGTACCTTAAATGGGGAGGGATGACTTGATCCATTAATTTCGTCATTGTTTGGGGCGCGTTACACAGTCCAAACGGCATTCGAACGAACTGGTACAACGGCCGACCAGGAACAGTGAAAGCTGTTTTCTCTCTAGACGATTTTTCGAGAGATATTTGCCAGAAGGCATCTTTCAAATCCAAGCTGGAGATGAAGTTGGCTTGAGGTAAGCGACTTAGAATTCCATCTATTTGGGGAAGGGGATATGCATCTTTCTTGGTGACGGTATTAACCTTACGGGAATCCAAACATAAACGAACCTTACCAGGTTTGCGTACTAGGACCACTGGCGAGCTCCAAGGACTGGAACTTTCTTCGATGACACCCAGCGCAAGCATACGATCCAGCTCATCTCCCACCATTTTCTCTACTGCTGGTGATATGGGATAGTGTCTTTGTTTGATGAGGACAGCGTCGCCAACATCAATGATGTGTTCAAGCACTTGTGTTTGACCTAAACCCATTTTAGAAAATGACGGAAGAAGCTGAATCGCATCCTGAAGCTGTTCATCTTCGTCGGAAGTAAGGTTTGTAGAAATTGATTCAATAGAATAATCTAAAGAAGATGCAAAAAGGACTTGATCTAACAGTTTGAACGTTTTAAAAAAATCAATACCCAGATATAAATCCTGGGTAAGAGAAGGGATGACATAGATCATAGATCAAGGGACTTACTGCGGCCCTTAAATGAAACTTTAGTAGTTTACATTACACAGCCAATAACTTTTTGGCTGGTACCATCTGCAGTTTTGATCTTAGCTGTAGAGCGAGTAAGAAGATGAGGAGTTTGCACCATTTCTTGTGCGAATGCACCACCGATGACACTGATAGACGCTCCACTGTCCAGCAGTCCAATCCGAGTTTGATTCAATAATTCAACCTTGGCATGATACCTTAGATCATTTGAAAGTGTAAAAATTGAAGAGATTGTTTTAGAACGAAATGACTTGCGAATACGCCAGAAACGACGCATTCTTAGAGTGGATCTCGATGGAGATTTGGTATTTCCAATGGCATCAATGAATATTCTGGACCTGGCAGCTAAGTAATCTTGAAGTCGCTGCTTATGTGACTTAAAAGGCAGGACAGGTGGAGTTATAACGCTACTTTGATCTCGTTTGAGGATAGTTATTTGCGGTTTATTTTCCGTTGTGGTTGTCGAAAGGTTAACAACGGTTGATTCGACAGGAGAAGCATCTTTTACAACCGTTGGGATGGAGAGTGTGATAGATGTATCTTCAACTGGTAGAGATAATTGAACGTTGGTGTCTACAACTGGAAGAATAGTATTGGTGTCTGTAACTTTAAAAGGGGTTATCTCGGAAGTGGGACCCTGTTTGAAGAGTTCGGGGAGCGAGGAAGTGGGTTTGGTACCCCGCTCCCTCGTCGGTTTTCCTGACAACGACGGCAGTTGGGTAGATAGGTGTCATCTTTTCCACACCCGAAACAGAAAACTCGTCGTGCTGCAGTGCAGTCTTGATGAATGTGACCTTCTCGTTTGCAGTTCCAGCAGTGAGGTGGTTTTGAAAAAGGTTTTGCAATGGATGGGTGGTTAAGTGAACACACTTCGGGTTCTTCTTGGGGTTCATGGACCTCGAGGGGTAACTCAGAAATATGCCGTGCAGGTCTAAAAGAAGAATGTCTGTACCTAGAGTTAACATCTGCAAGTAACTTTTCTCGGTCACGACAGAGCTCTCGCAAGTGTTCGACGCTGTACACTTGAACGAACATCAAGTCCTTGCAAATGTCCCCATTTAGGTTGTTTTTCAACAGGGACAATAGGTCTCTGTCATTAAGCTGTGTATTCAATCTATCGGTTAATCGAAGTATAGCGTGCAGGAAGTCGTCAAATGTTTCACCAGCTCGTTGTTTACGGGATCTCATAAGTTCTCGGATCTCATCGTCAGAACGACGATCCTTGAACTCTACGCGTAAAGCTTGACAAACGTCTGGCCAATGAAGCTGTTGGGTCCGCCGATGATATCGCCAAAACCATTCAGAGGCACGATCGACGAATAAAAGATGAAGGTGACGAGAAAGGATATCGGTTGAATTGGGGAAAGAGTTGTGGTTCAGGACTCCAATTCGATAAATAAATTCTTCAACTTCTAGACCGTCAGGTCGACCGGTGAACACTACATTCCAATTCCGGATAGTGTTGGAATATTTTTCAGTGGAAGCTGTTCCACTGTTCTGGGTAGGAGGTGGTGGAGGATGAACCTGGGGCGGATATCTAGAGGAGGTGAGGTTCACAGGAGGAACAAACTCACGCTGGAACATGGAAGGAGTAAGGACTGCTGACATATTGTACCTGGGTGGATGACGTACTGGGGAAGCTTGTTGATTAGTCATCGGATTATTAGGGACGTTAAGCTGATGATCAAATGGTTGGATGTTGAGCGGCCCAGAAGGTTGATGCAATTGTTGATTTGCCGGGGGCATAAATTGGGATCTGGCCTGATCAGCAGTCACCAAAGATGACTGGCCATTCGATGGATGGAGAGATGGTGGTGCTGGACCACGTGACATCGATAATCGAGCCACTTCTTGCGTCAACACCCGCAAAATATTGGCTTCACTAGCCCTTATACATGCTTCCATCGTCTGTTGGGTGACGGAAGAATTTGGACTACGTACAGTCCCAGACACAGGCGGAAGGGTAGGATTCCTGTAATCAGTATTGTCATCAGCTGTTGTAACTGGTGGTGGGGATGAACGTGGTGTTTTTGATGACTTTAATTTGGAGTTGTCGTTTTCTCTTACATGTTTCTGACGAGGATGTAATTCGTCTTCACTGCCATCCTCCCAACTTACCCGAGAGGTATGTAATGGAGGAGGACCAGCTGGTAACTCAGCTCCTTTCGAAAAGGGGTTTGGAACCAACGCTTGGGTTGGTTTCGGTGCTCCACGGAGAACCGTTGAAGTGGGGTGATATGCTATCGGTAATTTGGATGTAGCTTTACCGTTAGCACCCACCTTGAACCGGGGACTTCTGCGGTAGATACAGCCATGACCATCGCTGTTTGTGAGGGAAGCGGCTGCTGCCTCGTCTCTAAGACGTTGGGCAGTCGATCTTTCACGAGCAGATACTTTCTTCACTGCCCCTTTGGACTGTGAAGTGGGAGCCGCGGGTGCTTCGACCAGGATATCAGATGGAATTACATATTGGCAGGTTGGGCATGCCTTTAACCGCGAAGGTGCTTTCAGAAAACACATTTTATGTAACGAATGGCCACAGGGCAGAATCAGGGCCTCACTTAGGCCTTCCATCTTCTGCCGGCAGAGATTGCAGACTGCACTGCTGTTGGCCAAGATGATTTTTGGAGTGGGAAACATAGTAGCTTAACGGAAATCGAAAGGAAAGAGATTGAAATCAAAACTAAGGGCGTTTCACAAAAAAATGGAATGCAGAAAATAACAACAGGGGTAGAAAACAATAAAAATCAAAAGAAGCTCCAATAACTGTTAAAAAAATTTATGCTTTCGAAAAAAAAATAAAAAATATACGAACTTTAAAATATCTAAAAACGATGAAAAGAATATCAAAAAAAACTTATTAAAACCAATTAAAAACAAGTCCAAAAAAAAATGATGAATTAAATAAAATTTCAATTAGTGAAACAAATTTCTAAACAAAAAAAAACGACAAAAAAAATTGATTTTAATTCAAAATTGAAAACTTTTCAAAAAAAATAGTAATTCAGAAAATAAAATCAAAAAAATTAAACTTGAAGGTTGGCAGTTGTAGACAAAATGATTTCAATTAAAAAAATTCAAATTCAACAACACTAAAACAAATCAAGAATTGATATTATTTCTCAAAACCTAAATGTAAGAAAACCAAAACTTCAAAATCTTAGTACTGAAAATAAAAAATCTTACTAAATTAACTAAAATAAATCTCTAACCTTTACAGTAACAGTTGGAGTTGGTTGGTTGAATTCGGGATCTAGAGCTGATACTAACTTTAAAAAAATCAAAAATTTTACAAAAATATCCAACAATTACAAAAACTAAAAAATATTCAAAATAACTAAAAAAATTCAAAAATGTTAAAAATACGAAAAATTCAAAAAAAAATCCAAAAAAAATCAAATCAAAACTAAATATTTAAAATATTGAGCTGGATGGTGTTGGTTGAGCGGATATATAATAAATTAAGTAAAAAAATTTTCAAAACAAAAATTCTTTAAGAGTTAAAAAAAATTTAAAATTAACAAAAAAATTTCAAAGAAAAATTATTTAAAAAAATTTAGTTTCAAAAAAAAAATTACAAACAAATTAAATATCACAAAAACTAAAAATTTAATGATAACGTTCAAATTATAAATTTCAAAAAATTTTAAACTATCAACACAACATTTCAAAAAGTTACTACAATTACAGAATTTTTAAGGTAATAAAATTTCAAAATTATTCAAAAATAAAAAATAAAGAATTACAAAAAAAATCTACAAAAATTTTCAAACAAAAAATGTTTAAAATAAAACCAAAAACAATTTTTTCTAAAAAAAAATTAAAGTTTAAAAATTTCAAACAAACTCAACAATAAATTTACAAACGTTTAAAATCAAAAATCGAAAAAAAATATTTTCCACAAAAATTAATAAAAATTATTTAAAATTATGAAACTTAAAATTACACAAAAATTTCCTAATATTATAGAAATTTGCAAAAAAATTAACAGTTACTGGTATTCTAAAATTATACAAAATTTTTTTAAAATTATTTAAAAATAATTCAAAATTTTCAAAAAAAAATTGCACACCAAAAAAATTAATTAAACCATTCGAGATATCTCAAAATTCAAAAAAAAACGTCTAAAATTTGCAAAAACTTAAAAAATTATCTAAAAAAAAAAACTTAAAATTACCAACATTCACCAAATTCTAAAATTACTAAAAAAATAAAAACAACATCCAAAATTAAGATTAACGAGATTTAATCCTAAACAGCTTAATCTAATTACACAAAAAAATTTCAAACAAATTAATTAGACTATTCTAATGAAATACTTTCAAAAATATAATTAACAATATTCAAACAAGAAATTTAAACAAGCCTTATAGATACAAAAAAAATCAAAAATTTAAAATAACCTAACTAATTATAAACAAATACGTTAAATTCAAAAATCCAAAAAAAATTTTTCTGAATAAAATTTTCAAAAATTACAAAAATTTCAAAATTAATAAAAATTTTCAAAAAAAAATCTTGAAAATTCTAAAACTATTCTAAATTGTAAAGTAATTAATAAAACAAAACTTTTAACCTAAAGTACTTAATAAAACAAACCTTTCCAAAATTCTAAGATTGTTTATGAAAATTACAAAAATTAGTAAAATTCCGAAAAGTCCTAAAGAGACTAAATATTAGTATTTTTAAAGAAAATCTAAAGTTATTCTTCAAAGAAACCTTAAAATAATTTAAAAACAAATTAATTAAAATTAACGATATACATAACCTTATTTTCAAAAAAACTTTAATACAATTTTCCAAAACAAAATTATTTAAAAATAAAAATCAACAATATGTATGTACTTTTCAAATAAAAAATCCAAACCGATTAGCAAAACTACATTATAAAAAAAATCTAAACAATAACATTACATAAAAGAATAACTTAACTTTCAAAAAATTCTTAACAAATTTCCAGCAAAACTGACAACAATACAAAAAATCTTTTAAGTTACACAACCAATATTTTCTAAAAGTCTGTTAACTTTACTTTAATACAAAACATCTAAATTCTAAAACGTTTCAAAAAAATTTAATCTAAGAGTTTCAATATAACTTAAAAAAATACGAACATAGAAAAAACTAAACAAATTATATTATTTGCAATACAAAATCTAATTATATTTCAAAGAAATATATATATGTAAAACAAAAATTTTCCAAAAAAAATCACAAAAAATTAACAAATTTATATCGACAAAAAAAATTAGGACAGAGTTGTGACTGACAGTCCCGATCCGAAAAAACCTAGGTGGTTACAAAAAAAAATTTAATTAAACTAACGGGCTTTGAAAGGCTGTTCAGGTGATAACATCTGTCTGAGAGGCAAACACATGAGGTCTAGCTATGGCTCAGAGAGCCAAGGGCTAGCATTTTCCAACATATGTTCCCCTGTCGTCCCAATACCAACACCTAAACAACCTGCATTGAGAAAGAAGGTTGTTAGAAGTGGTGTTACTTTGGATGCAACAAGCGTAGCACGAAGGACAGACGAATACATCTCTGTTATCGTCCACGGAAATTGTCTCCAAGAACACCCTAACACGCTATGCTCTAAATATCGGAATCGAAGACAATGGAAAAATGAGTTTAAATGAGCATAGCATTATAAAGTTTTCGTTACGTCAAGTACCAAAGGCCTAACGAAACATTCGCAGGGTGGGATGGTATTGGCGGAAACCACCAATAACCAACAAGGTCCATCACCTGCTTGTTCCGTCATCCCTGACCTCCTCAACGAAACCAAAACTTTACTTTAACTCGGAGTTCGCGATGTCGTAAAGTCCCGATAAGAATTAGCCTGAAGGGCTAACACTCACTCCTGCGGTAATCATTAACACAAAATTTAAAACAATTTTACTTTCACAATACACTAACTTTACAAAATTCTTATAAAAAAATTGCAGTCCCTAGAACAACATTGTTTGGATCCAAAGATCCAAACATTGTCGCCCTAGAGGCCCCGTTGGACGGGGCTAGCTCATAGAGCGAAGGTTCTTACAACCAGCCTCCTTACAAGAAATTTTAAAAACAAAAATAAATCGCGTGCCTCATACATCACCACCCAGGTTCTCCAGAAGGGGAAACTGACATGTAACAACTCTCCCTATTCTAACTAACTAATACATTGTAAATAACATTACGTATAAATGAACAAAAAAAAATTAATAATGAAATCCTAACCCTGATACACTGAACAACTAAAAGTCCACCATACACTCAGAGAATTCTGTTATTAAAAACTATCAAAATAGCCATTAGATTAATAATTTGGTGATTATTATACAGCTAATCACAACTTGTGATTATTTTCACTAATTTCGTAATTACAGGCATTATTAAACTAATATTATTTGTTCGTAATATTTACTAACAAAAAAAATTTAAATTTTAAATCTAAAAACGATCGCTTTTATATTTATAAAAATTCTTATTGAATTAATAACATAATGGATTACATTCATATTAGGTATCCATTGGATAAATGACATATATTATTAGAATAATAAAGTTGTTTTTAAAATAATATTATATTATCAGATTAATAATACAATCTAATTAGATTAATAAAAGGTTCTTATTAAATTAATAATAAGATGCTTTAAAATTAATAATAGAACTTATTAAATTAATAATTAGATGTTATTAAATTAATAATGGAACTTATTAAATTAATAATGGAAATTATATTTTACACTTTTAAATAAAAGAGAACATAAATTTTTTATTAACAATTTTATATACATATTTCAATTAGTTTCATTTAATTTTAAAGTATTTATATTTCACAGTTTTAATTTTAAAATTATTCATAATTTTGTTTTAAAGTATTTTTAAATTTATATGTGACAAAAATTAAAAGAAAAAAAGGGAAACTATGTTCGTATATAAAATAAAAAATATAGTAAAATATATTATATTTTACTATATTTTTTATTAATTATTAATTAAAAAATAAATTTACATAGTTAAACTAATAATATATATTATTCATTTTAATTTAACCAATCAATCAACAAATTGATCGAATAATGTGCTATTTCTTTTTCGCCTTTCAATGTATAAAAATACTTTTGGATAAAATTCCAAAATTGGTTGCTGATTGCGGATATTTTAAGTTGAATAAATAAAATATTTTGAAGCGCACATCAACTGCTTTCCATGATGTATAAACTTCATACCGTACATTATCAAAACATACTAGTATTGGCTTAGTTCTAGATCCAGTAATTAACAAAAGAGGCTGAATTGGTAATTTTTGATCCAAATACTTTTGTAATATCTCTTCAACATTTTTAAAAGTTTCACCTATAATGGCCAAACTGTTTTGAGAATCTCGAATCTCAAGCTTTGTTGGTTGGACGGAGAATCCTGTGCAGTAAATACAAAGTTGATAGCAGAATACCATCTAAATAATATAAAACAGAAATATAATTATATTATAACAGACTCTAACATTGAATAGGTGTAATTGTTTTCACTCAAAAAAAGTCGGACAAGTGCGAATAAAATTCGCTCGCCAAGGGTTCCGTGAATGTAAAAGAACACAATATCAAAAATAAATGACATAAAGTTGTGTTGTAAAGTCTTTATATCGCCAGACTATTGACGCATAACAGAATAAATATTTAATCGTAGACGTCAATAGTAAATGTCAATCACATCTATGTAGAATTTTTTTGCCCGCGAATTTTTGACAGATACGACGCAGCAAGAGATAAAAGATGAGACAAAAAGTAAAACAGAGATGTATTATTTATTTTGGGATAAATTTGTTTTCAAAACAATTATATTAGTTAAATTTTTACTTCTAGTTCGTACCATTTGTTTGTTGTGATATTTGTTTCCATAGGCGTCGTTATTTTTATTATAATTATTTTTAATTATCAAAATTTTGTTACATTGCCTACAAAATCATTAATATTTTTACTAGTTTTTGGTTTTCTATTATAATTGGTTGAATTTCAATAGTAATTTATTATTTTATGTGTTTTTTTTGTCCATTTCAATGGGACCGTAATAGTTTTTTTCAATATTTTAATCGAGACACTGAATGTGCAAACAATATGCGCATGTGCAAACAATATGCGCATAACAAACAAATTTCGTGTTCGCTGGCAAAAAAATTCTACTATACATTGATCAAAAATGACACAAAAATTGTTACTTATAGCGCATTTACAGTGACATAGCAAACTAGAAGATAGTATATTAATTTGCATCTTGTCATATTTAATATGAGTTTACAGCGTAGATTGCAAAATAAATCTTTTAATCTCATAAACATATTTTAATTTAGTTTAGTTTAAATTGCCATCTGTCAAACTTTTAAAAAAGCAATAAAAATATGATAACTAGACCATTCCTCAAGTTCTTTCTCTGATTGTTGAAAAATATTTGACGGAGAAAAGAAATTTGATAATTTAAAATTTTTAGGAACAGGAAACGGTGTAGAAATCAAAATTGTTTATTTGCAATGGTGTTTACTACGTCAATATTAATTTGAAAATTATTTACTAGATAGTAAAACTAGATCTCAAATTAGTTGCAAGCTCTTAAAATAAAAAATGTTTATAGCACTGATTTAAATTACATCTACTAATTTGCTATGTCGCTGTAAATGCGGTATTAAGGTTAAATCTTATCCATAGCTGTTTATGTTAACTAAAGAAAGATTTAGCCAGTTTAGCCAGTTTAAATGGTTTAAATTGAGAATATTTTTTCTATAAATCAGAGTCAAAACTTAGGGTAGTGGTGGTATACATATACTTAAAATAAAACTTTTTTAACAATAACTAAAAAACTGTTTATCGCAAAATTCTAAGAAATATTGCAATGTTTCTTAAATTTGGTGCTCTTTCAAATGACATCCCACTCGCTGGGTCAAAAAAGTTTTTTTTATCCCCCTTTCACCCTTTCACCAAACACACAGAAACATAATTATTTGAGAGTTCGCTATAATTTTCGTTCAAAATATAGCAAACTTCCTGTCTCTGTGAATTTTTTCAATTTTTTCTGTCTATCAGTGTCGAAACGTATGGGCGAACGGCATGAAATTTGCACATTTTTTAGAATAACTCAAAAAATGTGCACCGCAAAATTCTAAAAAAAAATTGCAATTGATCTTATATATGGTGCTCTTTCAAATGACACCCCACTTGCTTGGGTAGAAAAAGTTTTTTTCTTCCTTCCCCACCCCAATCCCTTAAAAGTTCAAAAAAATAATTATTTGAGACTTCGCTATAATTTTCGATCAGTGTTTATCAAACTTCCTGTCTCTGTGAATTTTTTCAAATGTTTGTGTTAATAAAGCTCGAAATGCAAGGGGGGGGGGGGGGGGTACCAACTTTTTGTGTCACTTTTTTGACAATAATTCAAAAACTGTGCATTGCAACATTCTAAAAAAAATGTCAATGTTTCTAAAATCAAGTGCTCTTTCAAGTGACATCGCACTTGACCTGGTTCTAAATGATGTTTTTAGCCCTTATCATTCCCACCCCTTTAATAAATATAGTTATGAGTATCTGCCACTTTTCTATATTTTTCATTAAAAACCTACACATTTTTCTATCATTCCAAATATATTTCAAGATTTTCGATTAAGTAGGGTCAGAGTTAATCGGGGCAATAAAACATAGAGAAAACGTCATTTTTCAAAATTATACGAAAAATGGTGAGGTGTAAAATTCCAAAATACATTTTTAAGGAATGCTGAAACGCGAAGCCCTTTCATATAATACCCTACTCGTCTCGATAAAAAAATGTATGTTCTCAAAGGCTTTACATCGTACCTCTGTAAAACAAACGAACACAACTTTATTTATTTTTAACCCGTTATCTTGTGTGGATAGGTTAGTTTTATAAGCACCTCAAATCTTAAGTTCATCGGATCAATGGTTCACGAGATAATGGAAATAATGTGAAAAACACATTGTACTCTCACCAAGTGTTTCGTATAAAAAACGGAACCCTAAAAATTACAAATGACATGTCCAAAAACAACTTTTTAACTAACAGTTGGATATTCAAATACATCAGAAACAGAAACAGAATTTCATACAAATTTGACCGCAAAAAATTCTGTTGCTGTAAAATTTGAATGGAATTCTGTTTTTCAAGTTTTTGGAGCCAAAAAAAACAAATTTAAAAAACTTACTTTCTGTCGTATATTCCGTGTATTGCGAAGCTTTTCAACAATCTCTCTTAACTTTTCATCTTTAATTTGTTCTTAAAAAATGGGCTGAGTTTTATAAATAAATGTTGGTAATTTACAACCAAAATCGCTGGCTTTTAATGTTTCCGCTTTGAAATAAATCTCTATCTGAAAATTTTAAAAGGAATATTATTATAATTAAAATGTTATTGAAATATACTAATATTGAATTATTAATTACCAGTTTATAACCAAGCGGTAATTTAAATTGCTTCCATTAGGTTAAAATTTCCGAAGTTGATTTTAATTTTTAAATGTCGCTGAGTCTCAGTTGTTTAGTCCTGTCCCATGCAGACTCAATTTCAGCCCAACTACTCTGTTCATCGAACAAAATTTCTACATGTTCTGATGAATCTGCTTCAGAAACTGAAAAACCAATTTTTTAAAAACGAAATAGACAGCACAAAAATTTACAAAGTTTCACATACCAAACGTATGAATTCGTTTACCTGCCAACTATTTGTTTTTGTTTTAAATCAAATTTCTTATCGTTTAATAAAATAATCTTACTTTTTCAATTTTTTTAACAACACTTTTAACTTTTCACAAAACTTTTAAATATTTTTTAAAGTTGTTTATTTAGCATCTGTATATAAACTGTGATTCTTACCAAGATTTTATTAATCTTTATTAAAAATAATAACCTAAAGTTAGAGTAATGTATACTATTATTAATCTAATAACCTACGTTTTGAAAGTAAAAACGTCAATGATTAATCTAATAAAATGGTTATTAAAATTAACTACAAAAATAATAATTTATGTTTTTATTTTAATAGCTCTACGTTAATCACATGATTTTTTTTTGACTGTCCGAATTCATTATTTTAATAAAAATTGGTTATTAGTTTAATCAACCGTTGTCATTTTTTTAATAATATTGACCGTATTTTTATTTTAATAAACATTTTTATGAAAATAATAACAAAATGTTTTAATCGAACGAATGTGGCAATTACTTTAATAAAAATCGTTATCAGATTGATAAAATAACTTATTACACATTTTTAAAACGGGCGGTTATTAAATTTACTAACAAAATTCTCTGAGTGTAGAATATGTGTAACACTCACCATGTGCTTCCTTATAACCCTCTTAGTTTGCTGGCATCTTCTACTTAGGAGTATCGTCCACCCTTAGGAGTATCATCTCTTCAACAATCGTTAGTTCTCCAAAAAATAATATAGTTTGTAATTTTTATAGTATATTTAACAACTTTTTTTTTATTTCATTTCACGAATTATAATTCTGCATACAATTAAGTTTCACAAATTTTCTTTTATTTTATTTTATCAGTTCCAATGTGATTTCGTTTAAATGTAAATTAAATTTCAACAAATTATTGAATGTAGTGTTTCCCATTTATGGAAAATTCTTCCCCAATTCTCTAATTTTATATACTTGGTAAAATTTCACCACATTTTTATTTAACACATACATATTATATTTATATACTATTGAATATTACACCAACTTCATATTTTTTTCAATTTGGGCAAATTTAACACTCTTAACATCTAAAAAAAACTTTAACCATCGACAATTTTAACAATCTTAACATTTTTCAGCTACCAAACCTCCAACTCCAAACAACTATTTCCATATCCAAAAAACCAACTCAAAAATATCACCAATTAACTTAACTGCCAACCACCAACTCACTAGCGATTCAAAAAAAAAAACAATTAATAAAAATTTTCCTCGCACGAAAAAAAAATTTCGTCAGCATAAATTTTCTTTTATTTTATTAATTCTTAAATTTCTTTCATATTTAAGTAAAAAAAATATGTAGAAAATTAATAAAAAAACAGCTTATTACCGGAAGTGTTGGATGTACGTTGGAATGTTTAACCAGTTGTGTTGTTACACAAACCGGTTGAAAAGCGAGTGAAAAATTAAGATCTATAGTATATTACTATAGGATGGAAAATGCAAGTACACCCAAAATTTAAAATCTTGCCCATTACAACATCCGTCCAAAATCTTTAGCTTTACGTCCTAGCATCATAATGTACTATTATTACCTTCCCATAAGTGATTTATTTTGAGACAGAAAAACTGAAAGAAAAATATTAAAACATCGTTTGTAGTTACTGAGAAACCGCATGAGTTGCAAGTGAGAATCTGAAAGGTAATTTTCTTCAGCATTATCAGATCAATATATATACTTAATTCGAGTATTCTATGATAATAATTAAAAAAAAGCCATAATGAATTTCTTATGAAATTTTTTTTGGAATTTCTATGTTTTTCAATGAAATGTAATAGCTTCAATTAATAAGGACGTTATATTTGGGTAAATGGCTATAAACTGGTTGTTAAAATCAACATTTTGATTTTGTTATACCGAATTAAATATATGTTTTTTAATAAAATGTGTTTTTCGGCAAACGGCTGTAAAGTTTAACTTTACTGCCACTAGGGAGTTAGCTAAAGTCTTACTTTTTAGCCTGACAGCAAAAGTAACGTCTAGCGACAGCAAAAGTAACGCCATTTTTATTTTATATTACGGAGGCTGTAAAGTAGCATTTGTTATTTGTTAGTTTGCTATTTTTTCAAACATATTGTATAACCATGACAACAAAAAATTAGTTGATTCTCATATTATGAAATTTTGAAAAGGCTGCTATGATAAAAAAAATTTTATTCATATAAATTTAAATGTTTTTTTTCTCTTTTTTGGAAGTAATTATGACGATACAAATTCATATTTATAAAAAGTTTGATGTATTAATTTCATATTTATAAAAAATTTAAACGTTTGCCGAAAAAATAGTGTATTTAATTCGGAGCTAAAGTGACTTTTTGTGTTTCGTCTATAATTGTCGGCCTCCCTGCGGTCGGCCGTCAAACTATAGACTCAACACAAAAAGTATCACTTTAGCTCCTAATTAAATAATGTACTATTTTCGGCAAACGGCTGTCTTTGCTGCCGCTGGGGAGTGGCTAAAGTCTTACTTTTTAGCCGGCCGCTGCAAAAGTAACGCCATTTTTATTTTATATGCCAGCGGCTGTAAAGTTACTTCCATATTTTTACGGCGGCTGTAAAGTAATTTTCATATTTTTACGGCAGCAGTAAAGCAATTTTCATATTTTTACGGCGGTAGTAAAGTTAAATAACATGATATTATTAATTTGTTTAAAACAGAATGCATTTCAGCTCATTTTAATGAATTAAAATCAATAAAACTTAATTTCAGAAAATTTATTACCTAAAACATATTTATAAAAAATTTGATGCATTAATTTCATATTTTTAAACAAATTTAAACGTTTGCCGAAAAAATAGTGTATTGAATTCGGAGCTAAAGTTACATTTTGTGTTTCATCTATAACTGTCGGCCTCCCTACGGTCGGCCGCCAATAGACTCAACACAAAAAGTGCAACTTTAGTTCCTAATTCAATAATATACTATTTTATTACGGATATTAACGCTCAAATTTAATTTTTATAGGTGTAAAATGATTGTTCATAAACCGTAAAATCCAGTTTTAACCTGTTTTAGCAGTTGTACCTACTAATTTTAACGACTATCAAATTTAATATTACTAGGAATCGCCCAGTGGCCGAAATTCAGCCATTGTAAATAGAAATTGTAAATAAACCACCCAACCAAATAGCTACAACACATTATTTCAGAGCTTAATTAATTGATATAGATTGATTTTGAATTGTGAAACAAATAACTTGAAAAAAAAAACAAAATAACCGAACAAAAAACAAAACTATCACATTTTTGCCATTTTTTTCTGAAAAACTCGTCAAAATTCAAAAAAAAGTATTTTTTGACACATCTACTACTCAAGACTTTTCCTACAATATACATATTGCCACACTTTTGATGGAGCAAATATTTTAAAATTGAACCGCAAAAATATTGCTTACGTATTTATATATAGATATACAAACGAGAATCCAATCGTTATACTGAATTGTACGTTACTTTTCTTGTTTGTTTTTTTAATCTATAAAACATTAGATTATTTTTTCTTCACTTTGCCGCCATCAAAACAGAAAAAACTTTGTTTAAAGTATGTATGTAATACATTTTTGTTTCTTTTGATAAAACTTATAAGAAAAATTCAACCAATGAAATTTAATTTAAAACTTAGATAAATATTTTTTTGTAAAAGTATTTTTTCCGATATTTCTACAGCCAAAACAAGCTTCGCTATGAATAATAATGAATTCAAAGAAACTTTGATATTTTGTTCGTTATCAAAGCTCTTACAATGAACTTATTTCCATAGTTTGTTTTATCGGAAAAGTATTTAAAAGAAGCAAGTCATAAGAAATATGAATTTTCTTATCAAAAACTTTAGATTTGGATTGAGATTCAAATTGAAATCAACATTCAATGAAAAATATATGTGTTACTAGGATATGTTTGCAATAATTTTTTCAAACTCAATTATTATTTCTAATAATATGTATTATAAATAAAATAAAAAATATCTTTATTTAAAATGAATATTGAATACAAAACCATGCAGTATAAAATAAATAATAGTGTATTGTATTTGTATATACTGATGCAGAAAATGCTTTTCAACTTGTTTCCATTTGTTCATACATGAATTAAGTCTTTCTGAAAAGTTTCTTTCAGATTGAACATTTTTCCATTTTGATGGTTAATCAAACTTATCAAATTTTTAATTATATAAATTTAAAATAAAAAGTTTTATTTTTTCATTTTTCAACTTGTAATTTTCTGGTGGCAAAACTAAATGTTGGTCACACATGAAATCAAACTTTCTGAAAACGTTGAACCCTATTCAATTCAGTATATTCAATTTTTAAATTTTTTAATGATACCAATTTATAATAAAAAAGTGTTTTTTCAATTTTTCAAATTGTGAGCCCTTTGTTGGTAGCGAAAATCCGAAATTCTACGTCCACGCCGTGCTACCTGGGTAACGCTAACAGAATTAGGTTGGTGTAGTTGAGAGGGGCAGAGTAAATACTGCTTATACTCAATGATTCTGCACCATGGCGAGTCATTGGTGCCATAAAACCAGTGCAACTCAAGCGTCTGTTCTCCATGTTAGGGGCGGCTTGGAGCGGGCGCCTGTCTTGGATCAAGCAGCTCGCTATATAAATGTGTAGAAAGCGTATGTTCTCCATGTTAGGGGCGGATTGCAGCGGGCGTCTGTCCTGGATCAAGCGGCTCGCTATACAAACGTGTAAAAAGGTTGTTTCTGGTGACCTTAAGATGCAGAACGAACCCATTCACAAAAATTTGGGTTGGGCGAAGGGATAACACCCCATTTCCGTAAAAAAAATTATTGTCATGAATTCAATATTGGAACGCCCTCTTAAACTGTACCCGGACTACGAGTTAAAAATGGGAACCTGGAACGTGCTAAGCCTTAGAAGACCAGGAGATCTCCTAAAACTAACACAACAAGTCGAGAGCTACACACTGGATATAGTGGCATTACAAGAACTAAGGTGGCCAGGTAGTGGAATCCATGAAACAGCGAAAGGATACACTCTTTATTATTGCGGTCATCAAAACGGAGGAGAATTTGGAGTTGGCTTTCTTATACACCGTCGCGTGAATCAGCATGTTATCGACTTCTGCCCAATTAATATGCGGTTATGCACACTGAGAATCCGCACGCAAAAATTCAATGTAACGATCGTCAATGTTCATGCACCTACTGAAGATAAAGCAGATGATATTAAACACCTGTTCTTGTTAGAACTCGAAGAAGTCATCAATAAAATCCCGCGGCACGATATAAAAATCGTGGTAGGTGACTATAATGCTCAAATTGGTAGGATTGCAGAACTTAAAACACATATCGGCCCTAACAGCTTGCATCATACCAGCAACAATAACGGTTTTCGCGCAGCCGAGCTGGCTATGATGTATGATCTAGTAATTTCCAGTACTTTCTTCCCTCACAAGAGAATTCACAAAG